>VMKM01001569.1:0-130445 GCA_008360985.2 Macquaria ambigua | reverse complement strand
TTCATTCTGGTTATGTACTCATTGTTCCACATAGTTTTGGGGGGAGATACATCCTTTAATATATTGAAAAGCAGAGTTTCATGGGAAGACAATTCATTTCTGGATATTTCTGTTTTCTTTTTATTCTTAATAGACTATCATGAGTAGCAAGTGTTTGCGTGTGTTGCAGGTGCTGTCCCCTCTGACGTCATTGGTCCTGGCTGAGAGGAGCATCAGGGTGGTGGATGATAAAGTGAGTGTGACAGAGCTGGGGGTGCAGTTGGTGTCTGGACTCTCTCTGTCCCTGCAGCTCAGCCCAGGGAGCAACAGGGCCATCGTCGCCACTGCAACCACACAAGAAGTCAGTGAATCACTCAAACAGGTACGAATCCAAGACATCCAAATATCTTGCAGCGTTTTACATTATTAATCATTCCTTAACCTACCACAAGGAGGGAAAGTCTCATCTTCACTGTATTAGCACTGTACTGTGCATTGTATTTGGCTTACAAGTTCAGGGCTGGATCAGGGTTGGTTTGGAGTCTACTGTATGATATGCATTGTAATTTTTCCTTTATAATTAATTCACTCTTGATATAGTGAAGCCATTTCTTTGATTTGCATATTCAACCACTGAACAGCTCTGTTATTCCTGCAATTATAATTTCAAATGGAAAAAGGCTACCGTCTCTTCCCATGGAGACAAAAGAATATTTGGCTTTCAGGAGAATAGTTTCATATCCACTCTATTGTTTCTATGAGCCTTTCTACTGTAATTAAGGCTCAATTTGCTTCCACCATGTTCCTCTGTTTTATTTTCCAGTTATTCTTATGCATTAGCTGCAAATGTGCAGATTACTGTTTTTGGAGTTATTTTCAGGTTTATTTGGGTTACTGCTGTTGTACTGATACCAATTCCTGTTTGTATGTGTATTTTCTTAGGAGTCCCTCATCAGTGCTTGGCTCCAGTTCAGTGACGGATCCATGACTCCTCTAGACAACTACAACCCTGCCCATTTTACCCTGGCAGCCACCTCTTTGGATGAACAGGTGGTGGTGGTGCAGAGCAGTGTGGCATGGAAGTGGCCCACCATTGTTGCCAAGGGCGAAGGTCAAGGTTTGCTCGTGCGTGTTGAAATGAGCCCATCAGAAGTGTGCCAGAGGGGAAAACGACGTACTACCTTAGCCACTGGAATGGCAAACATACAAGTAAGGTTTGGTCAGCCAGAGGAGCAGTACAGACAACCAGGAGACCGGCGAACACGTCCTGATCCTCCATATTATGGTGGATCTATCTCTGACATGGAAACTGGGTTAATCAACCGTGGAGCCACTACGATCAGGGGCCATGTACCAGTGAGACCTAATGGGGGCCGTCTATCAGCAGACAGCGGGGCAAGGGTCCCAAGCGAATTCTCTGAATACCCAGACAAAGCAGAGCTGCCTCGTAGCCGCAGCACTGATGAGGACTTGTCCCCATCCCGACGAGGCCTGACAGACCTGGAGATTGGTATGTATGCCCTGCTGGGAGTCTTCTGCCTGGCCATCCTGGTTTTTCTCATTAATTGCATCTCTTATGCATATAAGTACCGTAGCAAGCAGCTGTCCCTGGAGGCCCCGGAAGCAATGCCCCATGCCCACGATTGGGTTTGGCTGGGCCAAGAGGAGGGGCTATGTCTGCAGCAACAGCAGGACGAGCTGGGCGGAACCCTAGAGGAAGGTAGTCAACTATTAAATGGAGCCATCCAGCGTGGTAATAATGGTGTGGGAGGCTGTAGTTCGAGTGGGAGGGATCACAGGAATGAGTCGCTTAACTCACCCACCACCAAGAGAAAGAGGGTGAAGTTCACCACCTTTTCCAATGTCAAGTCCAGTAATGGATGTCCTGTGCTCAGCCCATTAGCACTAGCGCAGACCAGTGAGATAAAATGGGTATGTCCGGACATCGAGCTTGGGGACTCAAAGGATCTTAGGAACTACATGGAAAAGCTTAATGAGAATGCAATTAAGAACCTTGCATAGGGTGCACTGGGTGTTTTCAATGAACTAAAGAGAAACTCACCTGAATGCCTTCAGAATAAGGAGGAAATGAGGGTTGGGGGGAGGAAAGGAAAGAGTAAAAGAATAAGGGGTGCAGAAAACAGACTGCTGCTAAACTGTACCTCGTCATAACAACAGGATAGTGCATTCAGCCTCTGTTGTTTCCATGAGAGTACTCAGAAAGGGTAAAGCAACGGACTACAAGACATGATTTGCCACGACACCACAGCATAGTTATAAAGGGGAAAATGTGAACTTGATATTGTTGCTTAACTTAAATGTATGTTGTTTGTCTTTAATTGAGGTTCAGTTTCCTTTTTAATGCGCCATGTACTTTGTTTTATGTTTTCTTTTTTAAATCATCATGTTTTAATGTTGTATTTGTTGTACTTTTTGGTGCTTTGTTGGCTTTTTTTAAAGAGTTGCTGTATGCTCTGTACCACATGTCAGCAATTATAGATTCTAGGAGAGAAGAGGTAAAAGCAATTTTGTATTGTATATAAATGCAGAGTTTGATTTGAAGGTATTATATGTATAGTAACATTTTGTAAAGTGCTGTTTGGTTTTGTTTTGGTTTTGTTTGTAGTTAAGTTTTGGTTTTGTTTTGTCTCCAGAAACCAGATCCATGCATGATGTTATTAAAGAGGAGGCATGTGTGTCTGATCTGGAACCTGAAATGAAGCGTGTAGATAACTAATACCAATATCTCTGGAGACATGTCAGTTTAATATTATTGCATTCATTAATCATGGAGCGGAGTTTTGGGTTGGTTTTAGTATGTTGATATTGGTTTAAAAAGTTTTGTTAGCCCGTACATTTCCCCTTCTTATGTTAATGTTATTACTTATGTGACCCCCTTTGACTCAGTTGCATACTTCACATAAAGTAGACTTTTTACACGATTAGAAAATAAATTAGTTATATTCAACAGGAAAACACAGATTGCCATCAAGAGAATCAATAGACAATCACATAAATAATGTATGGATCAATCCCTTCATTTATTATGTTCCATAAAAATCAGTCCAGTTTACAGTTTGTATGGCCTGAATTAGGTTGACACCATAAACACACTTAAATTCTTAAACTACTGTATATGACATTTTGGATCCCAGAAAAAGAGTCAAGACAGTGAACGAACAAATGGTCACAGACTGAAGTGAAAGCCCAAAGTCTGACCTCTTCTTCCTTTTGTCATATGTCAGTATTGGTCAAGTCCATCATTTTCTATCTCTGTTTTAAAATTGGCTGCTGGACTAATTAAAACTGAAGGTGACTCTTCTCCATCATGTGGCTGTGTGATTCATTGGACTGGCTGTTGTATACTTCTCTCGGTCTGTCTAGTTTTGCTCATCTGACTGGTTTATGCGAGTACACAAACAGTGGCTTCATCAAATATCAAAATGAAGTGCCTGTTGTTGTTGACAGTCGGTGCAGCTGCCAGCTGAAGCAGGAGAGATAAGTTATCTTGCACCCATCATCCCACCACTCTAAACCGCCAAAACATTCAAACATTCATGTATTTTCTCTACCTAATGTAGGAGTGTTATCTGTGAAAGACAAAATGGTCATGTAAGAGATATCTTTTCTGTTATTTGTTTTACAATAACATTTTAAAATAATGATGGATGCTGGTAATCATTTACTGAGTTGTTGTAACCCACACTGATTAGAATTAGATCACGAAAGCAAAAAACAAGTGTGTGTACTTGTGTGGAAAGGTTTCTTATAGGGGCCAGGTGTTCCTGTGCCAACAAAGGTGCTATTAAAAGCACAACAAATCTTTAAGTTGTCATCCCAGATACCAAATGATAATTTATGAGTACCATCAGTGGAGGAAAAGAGGCAGTGAGTTGTGGACAGACAACTGCCTAAGTATAAGAAGTCAAACTGATAACTATTAAAAAGTAATGCTGTATCCAGTAGAGGCAAGAATAAAGTTAAGCATAATAAACACTCTTATCATCTGCATTAAGCACCATGTAGCCTAATAATACCTATGAGTATCATTTGTGTATCATAATCAGCTGTTAAAAAGGTTCTAGGGCAAGTCAAAGTCACCAGAGCCCTAAAAAGCTTCTAACTCTCTCAGACAATTAGTCTTTTTCCACAGGATCACAGACATGCTTCCCATTCTAAAAGGGCAACCTAATTAGAGATTACTTAGTTCAGTCTTATTACATGTTAATGTGGCCTTTCCTATGCAATTTGTCTTGCCCACTTACTGTACCTATGAATCTAGTCTTATATCTGAATCTAGTCAGATATAATTTGCACCCTAATTAAAACAAACCCAAAGACCTGTGCATTGGAGATGTCCCCAGGTTACCACAAAAGTCTAAGCGTTGTAAACATTTTATAAAAAAGAAGGAGCACTGTGATAGTAACGTTTTTGTTTTACAAACCTGCCTCGGGACAGCGGTATGTTTTTGGATTAAGTGAATAAATCTCAGATGTACAAAATAAAAGCCTGTGCAATATCCAAATTAACATTGTGCATCTCTACAAGGTCTTGGTGATGATGTGATGGTCAAACAATAAACCAAACATATTTCAATGTTTTATCTATGATTAAAAACAGACGCTTCTTTCTCTCGCTCTGTTTTCATCTAGCTTTTATTTTTTTAACTGCAGGGCTTATAAAGTCACAACTAAATGGAGGATATTTTTCTGAGCGTGAACGTTCATTGAGAGGGTAAGTTATGACTGAAGCTTTGTGTCGCGGCCATCGACTTTCAGCTGCCTTCAGTTCCCAAACGAGCAACTTACTGGACTACTAACAGCAGTGCTTTGGACAACACCATGCCTCTGTGCTCATCCACATTGATGAATTGCACATACTGCCATAAATTACTACAGAAGATGGCTGTACTCGAAGAACTCCACACTTGTGAACTTCATGAAACCCTCCCAATATCTCCTGCCAGTGAATTAGCTCAGCAGAATTTAACCCAACACCATTTAAATGGACAGCTTGCTCTAAATGACAACATAGCTTTCCCCAGACTCACTGAAGTCATGTGCTGTGAATGAGATTTCTACCTGATGGGATAATCTGGGTGCAAAACTAAAGATAAGTGCATGACTGTACTCCCACAGAGGGCAACATTTAAACACAAATGGCCAAATAAACACAAACACAGACCACAGTTACCCATGACATTACAACTAGAAAACAGGTTAATAAATCTCAATGAGACTGATGTGCTGATAAGAATGGGCAAGGGAGAAGAATTATGAAGAGTTTGAGCCAACAGAAAAAGGCAAGAAAGACACGTATGGGAATGGAGTGAAGGGGGAAAAAAACATCTAAAGAGACAGCTCAATCTGTAACTTTGGTGGTGGGAGACGTAGTTAGCAGAGATATAAGTGGTACAACATTTAAAATATACTGCTTCCCAGGTGCTATGGTCTGTGACAAAGAAAAAATCCCTCAACTGATATCAAAATGAATCTCATTATTCTACATTTAGGGACAAATGTGAATTCACATCCTTTGAGTACCTTTCTGCCACACTTTGTTGTTCCTCTCGAGTTTTACTGTTAACAGTCTACAGGCCACCAAAATCCTCTGCTGACTTCTTTGAATTTACCAAACTACCATCTGTTATTTCTATATCAGATCACGTCTGTGTTTTATTTGATTTGTCTATTACTCCTTAAGTCCACACAAGATGAACAACTGTTAAAAAGCGGTACATCAATGAGAATACTGGCGTACTGTTCATGGAAGCTATCTCTGCATTGCCTATTCTTGCTTTGCCCTCTGTGAATGATCTTCTAGACAATATTAATTACAATTGCATCTGCTAGGGTTAAAACTTCTTATTCACCTTACATATTTAAAGAGCAACTCAACATTTACAATTTAGAACTGAGAAGGACTAGGCAATCCTTCTTCTCTATCATCATCAGCAACAATACCAGTAACTCACATACTCTTTTTAGTACCATTGATAGGTTGATACCCCCACACCAATTGCATCTGAACTTGCCACTGAGAAATGTCATAAGTTTGCTGACTTTTTCAGTAATAAGATGCAAGGTTAGATCATCCATTAAAAGTTCAATGTCATGCAAAAAAAGAAATTCCCATCTACATGGAACGAATATGGTAAAAATGGCCAGATTTGATGGTACTGACTACAGAACTCTGGAAGAATTTGTGCAGCTTCTTAAGCCGTCCACCTGCTGCCTTGATTCTCTACCAACAAGCATGTTAAAAATGTTTTCAGCTGCCTGGCAACAGATTTACTGGAGAGGAGTCTGATTCAGGCAAGATTTCACTTCTAGTCTTATTGTATCTCAGTGCTGCTTCTGAGACAATTGACCATAGAATACTACTGGACTGGAAAAAGGGGTTGGGCTCCCCGACACAGTGCTAAAATGATTCAAGTAATATCTTCAGAAAAGGAACTCTTTTGTCTCAGTTGTTAGTTATGCATCTGAGCAGACCAACATGATGTGTGGGATTCCCCAAGGCTCAATCTTTGGTCCTCTTCTATTTAACATTTACATGCTTTCATTAGGCTACATTATACAAAACAATAATATCAACTATCATGTGTATGCAGACGACACCCAAATTTACCTTGCTCTGTCACCAAGATACTGCACTCCCATACATTCTCTCTGCAAGGGAAGTATCAAACAAATGGTTAGATTTGCCTGAACTTTCTCCAGATAAATACAGACAAAATGACGATAATTATCTATGGCGAAAAAGAAGGAAGGCTGAAAGTTAGCGCTCATCTCGGCTCTTTGTCTCTGATAACCTAAAACTAAGTCAGAAATCTTGGCGTAATCTTGGACTCAGAGTTAGACATAGTAAGAATCAGAGTATTCATGCCCAGGCAGGACTTAGAGAAACTAATCCATGCTTTCATTTCCACCAGGTTAGATTACTGTAATGGTCTTTTCTCAGTTCTCTGCAAAAACCTCTCAGACCACTCCTGCACATTCAGACTGCTGCTGCTAGAGTCCTAACAAAGACTAAGAAAAACGTTTATGTTCTGCACTGGCTTTGACTGAACATTAAGTACTCATCATGAACCATCTTGTTCTCCTATCCTGTATTTATGTCTCTGTTCTTAATGTTTTAATTTACTTTTATAAAGATTTCTATCCTACTTTTAATTTGCATTTTAATGTTTATGCTGTTTCTGTTGTTCTCTTCTTTTTATGTTTTAATGCATTATGTAAAGCACTTTTAATTGCCTTTGTGTATGAAATGTGCTATACAAACAAACATGCCTTGTCTAAAAATGTAACATTACCTATAATATATTTTACCCATTCTCTAATATGGTCTGTGGCCTTCTGGTGGTATTCATTATTAATTTCAAGTGGAATTTCTGCAGTATCTAAAAGATTTAGTTGAGGCTGAGAGTGTAAGTGACCAAGGTCATTTCTGTCAGCTTCTGTCAACTACTATTAGTGAGCCTCTGGCCCTACTGTCATTTCCCTAACTGTCTTGTTGTTACCCCACAGACTGTTGCAGACTGTTCTCTCCCCTCCTCCAGATAAAGTCTTGCAGCTTTTCCTGCCTCCAACAGGGTCAACACTTGCCCTCCTGACCTTCTTTTAACCCTTCTTTACTCTTCCAGGCCATCACTAACTGTCCGTCCCATTTTCTGTCAACTTTTGTCAACTCCTCTCTGACATCAGGCTGCAACCTATCCATCTGTAGCCATTCACTTACTTTGCTTCTTTTATTCCTTTCCAAAAATCTTAACCTCTTGATGCTTTTAATGTATAAAACCGCTTGGTGTTGCTTCTTTTATTCCTTTCCAAAAATCCAAATTAACCCCTTACTAGCATCTCAGTGGACATTCTTATCGCAGTGGACCACAAACAGCCCACTCTGCTCCACTGAGATTTTTCTCCCTGCCACTGAGGCACTCTACAGCTGCCTTTCACTCCTCAGTCTTAACCATCTTAGACTTGTGCCTGTGTCCTCAACACTGAACTGCCAGGTACTCCTCTTGCTGACACGGGGAACTCTGGGTCTGCACTCGCACTCACTAACTAACTGACAGCTGCTGTCAGCTGTAATGGAACGGACCCCTGTCACCATTACGAACCATCTCCACTGACATTCACTAAGCCGATACATCACTAGTTATCCCATTTCGCAAATTTTCCTACCATTGCTATGCCAACAATCCTCAGCATGACCTTCTCTCTTTTTCTTCTGCTTTCCATTTCTTCCCTTTGACATGCAGGCTTGGTCGAGCATCACCAATTACACTGCTGATGTCACCTATCAACCCACCACCTCAAGCCCATCTCTCTGTCACTGCTGACAAAACTGCGATGACTCACGAACTGATACAAAATGACAAAATATCTAGAGTGATTTCAGACAACACAAAGTACAGCTGAGCTGAATGTAATTAGTTTTGCAGGTATTTGGTCATATTTGCCAACTTGAAATGTTGGCCTGATGGTGAATCTAGATGAATTATCAGGAAGTCACCAAAGTGATTACAATTTATCCTGAGGGGAGCTTGAATGTGTGTAGCAAATTGCATGGCAGTCCATCCAACAGTTGTTGAGACATTTCACTCAAAACCACAAATGCCAAACTAATGGTGGCGCTAGAGGGAAAAGTCAAGAGAATCACCAAAGTCATTAAGATACATCATCCAGAAACCATGAATGTCTGTACCAAATGTCATGGCAATCCATCTCATACTTGAGATATTTCAGTCTGGACCAAAGTGGTGGACCGACCGACCGACCAACTGACCCACATTGCCATCCCTAGAGCCATGCCACTAGCATGGCTAAAAATGCCCACAAAGCCTGAGGTGATATCTTCAGATTGCTTGTTTTGTCTCACCAATAGTCCAAAACCCCCAAACATTAAATGTACAATGGAATAAACCAGAGAAAAGCAGCAAATCATTACATTTGAGAAGCTCAATCTGACACATTTTTTTAAATAAATGACCTAAATTATTATGCTAATCAATCATCAGAACGGCTACAGATTGATGAACTACATGATTAATTGACTAATTGTTTTAGTGCTAGTTTTCAATACTGACTGAATAACTATATTAACTGAAGTAGCAAAACAATGAGTGATTAAGGCAAAAGGTGGTGGAGTGGCGGTCTGCGTGTCCAGCAGGGACCTATGTGCTTTTATTCTTTATCTCACAACTTTATGTTGAAAAAAAAAAAAAAAAATGCAAAAATGTCGCACCTTTTTAAATACACAGACCAATCTATTTTCTGCTGTCTGCATCTATGTGCATCCTTTAAACATCCCCTGTGTTTGTACACATATCACATCATAATGAAGTATTGTTGTTCTGTTCATTAATTTAAGCCAAATTTATTTTGGAAACAATCTGAGTCCAGTCTAAAAGGTTCAAAAGGTATAAGGGTTTGCAAGACCTGTGAGCTACTATTGTTCACATGTGACTGCGTACACCAGCCAGTGTGTATTCCCGTTGGCATACTGCATGCTTGTTTGTCATCAGGTGGGTGTAGATAAACTGAGAAGAATTATCCTGTGTGTGTGTGTGTGTGTGTGTGTGTGTGTGTGTGTGTGTGTTTGCGCATGTGTGTGTGCGTCAATGTGATTTATGGGTTAGGCTGGTGCAATTAAAACAGGTTTGAATGTGGTATTGTTTTCTTTATTCTGCTGACATTGAAACACTGCTCTTGGTGAGGATGAAGAAGACAGACCAATTTTTTTTTAAAAGATGCCTTTGACCCGGCTCTGTCTACAAATGGCAAGATGGATCAGGCCTTAGCGAATGTCACAATGAGAGACTTGATGCAGCCCTGAAGAACAACGAATAGTTCATTAAGGGAACCGAATCATGGCATTTTTAGCTACGTGCAGTTGTTCATTGGAAATCCCTGTGGTGATGGCCTTGTTGAGCTCCAAGTAGAGATGGGGCTGCAGCTGTTAATACACCCCCTTCCACTAAATATAAAGCACCACTTCTACTCTCCTCTGGAATTTATTTTTCGCTTATTTTATCTCTGATGGTATTTTTGTTTTTAGGTCTGTGTTTTCCAGCGTCCTAGGGGGAATATGTATTCTGGGTCCCTGAAGTGATAATGATGGCTTGCTCGCGGGTTTCTTTGTTCTGCAGCACAATGCCATACTGACAGACCAGGCTAAGAGAATGGCTGTTGGAAATAGTTTTGTAGAGAGGGAAAGTTCAGGAATCAAAAAAAAAAAACTGACTGATGTGTTAATAAGTTACTGTTAACATGTTGAATATTTATATGCCTAAACAGCTGCTGCATTAAAGAAAAAGAACATTTTTGATTATCTGCTCATCTTCATTTCGATCTAAACAGCACCAAACCTTTCAAGTTGTCAATGTAGAATAACACGCAGCAAATTAGCTTGTGAAACTTTGTCTTGTCCGTCTCAAAAAAACCTGTGGCAAAAGAACATGTTCTTTAGGTTGAAAAAAGAAGAAATAACCATAAAATTACTCCAAAAAACTTGTGCAGCATAAGCCAAGCATTCCAAAGCCAATCCGTCCATCCATATCATATGACAATGTTCATATTTTATTTCTTCATATACTCATCCCACTTCTTAGTGGATTGTATCTGTGAGATGCACTTCTACAGCACATCGCTTTAGCTGTGCCCCTCACATGCAGTAGAGAGACAGTAACCACAGTGGAGTACAGCATAAATTGGTTGATGATGGACGGCCTCTGCCCAGTCTGTTCTAACAGCCAAGCCTTACCTGGAATGGCTGATGTGGGCATTAGATATTGAGGGGCCAGAGCACTCTTGTTGTGGTGTTCATGATTGATTCCATCTATAATAGACTGATGATTCAGGTGTTTACCAACAGACAATATTTTTAAAAATATCAGACATCCTTTGAAAAATATCAGGTTAGGCGGGAACAATAACATCTCTCGTAGTGAGTGAATTAAGCCTGCTGAGTGGATGACCCTGCAGCTGGTTGCATGGTGAAACATTGGAAATTAAGTGTAGGACCAGCTCAGGGATGTCCTGATCAAGTTTTTTTGGCCCTGATCCCAATCCGAGTCCTTTAAAATTGGGTATCTGCCGATATCGAGTCTGACCCGATTGATTAAATATGTATCTGACACATTGAAATAACAACTGTAGCCTACTTCATCTTGACAAGTTAACGAGTATGGCGGCGGGCGTACATCACAAGGCTCAACGTCTGACTAGATTATGCAAAACAGTGATTATTTACCTGGTTATTTCCCGTGTGCTCGATTCAACCGAATGAACTACTCATACGACAGACAGACACGTCTGGACATTAATTTTCGATGCATGAATATAATTTTGGACCATCCATTCAACTTCGGTGAGCTACCACTGGAGCTAGAAAAGACACAGGGGACCTGCGGTCAACTCAATCCGACCGGAAGTGTTTGGCGCCGGCGTCGAGACCATAAACAAAGATAGGGGAAGCGTGGAGGTCTGCATGCTAAGCTAAGTCTAAACCCACACCGGCCAGCGCTACCTAGCATCTTCCTCGCCAATGTACGGTCTCTGGCGAAAAAGCTGGACGAACATAAGATCTGGACCCTCACACAGAGAAGGCTTATGGACTGTAGTTTCATGTTCTTCACGGAAACATGGCTCAGCAACGCCATTCCTAACAACTTAGTGGACCTGGAGGAGCGCACTATCTTCAGAGCTGACAGAGTAGCAGCAGCCTCAGGTAAAAGCAAGGGCGGTGGTGTATGCATTTATGTAAACAAAACATGGTGCACAGACTCTGTCATTGCTGATACCTACTGCTCTGCTGATCTGGAGTACCTGATTATTAAGTGCAGGCCCTTCTATCTGCCTCGCGAGTTTACTTGCATTGTTGCTGCTGCAGTTTATGTCCCCCCGGACACCAATGGAAAAGTGGCCATGAAAGAACTTTGTGCTGCCATTAGCAAGCTGCAAACCATGCATCCGGATGGTGCTTTTATTGTCGCTGGGGACTTTAATCACTGCACGTTAAGATATGTACTTCCAAAGTTTCATCAGAATGTCTCCTGCACCACAAGGGGACAACCCAAACCCACAATCAGGACCATCAAGATCTGGTCTGAGGGCGCTGATGCCACTCTCCAACACCAATTCCAACACCCAGATTGGAGTTTGTTTGCTGCTCAAGTCACCACAGTCTCTCAGACTAACATTGACACTTACACCAACTCTGTCCTGAATCACATTAACAGGTGTGTGGACAGAGTGACAACACACAAAAAAATAAAAACTTTCCCCAACCAGAAGCCCTGGATGAACAGAGAGGTTCGCCTCCTGCTCAAAGCCAGAGATACAGCCTTCAGGTCTGGAGACCAGGAGGCTTACAGCTCAGCGAGGGCCAACCTTAAGAGGGGAATCTCCCAGGCTAAACACTGTTACAAACAGAGGATTGAAGAGCACTTCAACTCCTCTGACCCCCAGCGCATGTGGCAAGGCATACAGACAATCACAAACTTCAGACCACCCAGCACTGTGCCCTCAACCAGATCTGCCTCCCTCCCCGATGAGCTTAACTACTTCTACACTCGCTTTGACCGGGAAAACAGGGAGAACATCCACAAAGCTGATCTACCACCTGATGAGCAGCCTCTGACACTCTCCACCTCAGATGATTGCTCCACCCTGAGCAAGGTGAATGCTCAGAAGGCAGCTGATACCTGAACGCATGCTTAAAGCCTGTGCAGAGCAGCTGGCCGGGGTCTACACGGACATTTTCAACCTGTCCCTGGCCCAGGCAGTTGTTCCCACTTCTTTCAAGACCACCACCATCGTGCCAGTGCCGAAGCACTCCACCGCTACGGCCCTCAATGACTTCCGCCCTGTCGTACTCACCCCCATCACTGCCAAGTGCTTCGAGAGACTGGTTCTCTCAAACTTGAAATCCTGTCTGCCTGCTACATTGGACCCTCATCAGTTTGCCTACCTCTGCAACAGATCACAGACCAATCACTATGTCCCAGGATCCTGGTGGACTTCTACCACTGCACCATTGAGACCATACTCACGAACTGCATCTCAGTGTGGGATGGCAACTGCTCCGCATCAGACCGTAAAGCTCTCCAGCGGGTGGTGAAAACCGGCCAATGGATCACCAGCACCCAGTTACCCACCATCGAGAACATTTATCACAAGCGCTGTTTGGGCAGGTCGAGAAACATCATCAAGGATGCCTCTCGCCCTAACCATGGACTCTTCACCCTCCTCCCCTCTGGCAGGCATTACAGGAGCCTCTGTTCCCGCACCAGCAGGCTCAGGAAGAGCTTCTTTCCTGAGGCTGTGACCCTGCTGAACTTCAACCCACCTTAGCATCATTGGACTCATTACTGCTCTGTTACGGTACTTAACGAACATGTTATTTGCACTACTCATATTTTGCACTATTCCTTTTTGCACTGACTGAACCACCTAAACTGTTTTACTGTTACTTATAACCAACTGTATATGTTGTTTATACTGTATATACTGTTTTTACATACTCTGTTATTGCACTCCCTACTCTAGTCCACTTTCGCCTGTATATACATATTTAAAATACCACATATATAATATCTGTTTATCTGTAAATTTTAACTTTTGGCATCACTTATGTTGTAGTACTTACTGCACTTCTGTAAATATTATACTATATTTTCGCACTTCTGGTTAGAAGCTAACTACATTTCATTGGCTTTGTACTCTGCACAATGACAATAAAGTTGAATCTAATCTAATCTTATCTTACACACCTTATTTTTCACAAGCTACTTGATTAAAATACTGGGTCCAGGTTGAAAACTAATATGTGGATAAGCTTATATTATTGATATGATATGAATTAAAAAAATGTAACTGCAAGAATGCAACTCCTGAAATTTACATGCCACAATCAGCTCGAGAGGAGACCTATCACTCTGTTGGATTTGTTGGAACTGAAACACCCCTTTGATCAGGTTTATTTTGGCCGATACCGATCCATTAAAATATGTCCGGATCGGCCCCGATACAGATCCTTAGGATCAGCCCTGGACATCCCTACTATACTCCATTGCCTGTGACATCCCCTGGTGCAGATTCTGTGAGTCCAAGTGACACTGTAGAGATTTAAACTTGGCCTGGTTTCAAACCCCAGTTGGACTGCCTTTGCACAAGCGACACAATCACCTGCTAATACAGCATGGTGAAATGAGGCATGCTGGTACTAGAAGCCATAAAGAAAGAGTCAATAGACTGCAGAGAAGCTGGAGTACTTGCACTTGATGAGCAAGGAGAGCTTTGTGCTCATCCTGAGTTTCAACACTGATACCCTTGGCATGATGTTGGAGCCCTGGCATTTGGCTCAGTTTATCCTACAGCCACCATTTTGGAGAAATGCTCTGCAAATCACTACAGAGGGAACTAGACAAATAATTTCACAATTATGTGCTGTAGTCAAGCACAAAATTATATTTTGCAGTGACATACAAGTGTTAAGAAATGCTATGTAAAACTGTTCCTATAAATACAAATAACTGACGGTAAATTAAAGCCTCCTCCTAAATTATTGGTGACATGTATCTTTGGAGAGCACACTCACATTCTTTTGTCTGTGTTTGCTGCCAATAAAATGACAGGAGACCACCCTTTGGTTTTTGTGTTTCTAGGATCCATCTGTCTGCTCGTCAGACAGTGAGCTGTGGAGAGACTTGTGTTAGTAAGGCCATCCACTGCAGCCATCAGAGATAAGCCCTGGTCTACCCAGTACCCAGCACCTACTAGTTCTGTTATTGTGCACTGGTGTGAAAAAAATACTTGTTTCTCTTTGTTATATTTGTTTTAAATAAGTTCTTGGATTTATTAACAACAAATTACTGGTAGAGGAGATAAGAGATATTTTGCAGGGCAAATTGCCCTCCCGTCAGTCCTATAAAAATTAAGTCACAGAAGAGGCTGCATTGGCATGCCAATCCTGTATTTTAACAGGCAGCAGACAATTTATTTAGTTCAGATTTTTTAAAAAGGTTTTGCTATTTTATGTCCTGAAACCTATCTTTGTTTCTTACATGTTTGCTGTCTGTCATGTTTCTCTCTCTCTCTAACACCATTGCCAGTTATTTTTACAGAAAGTGAAGATTCTCAAGTACACCCAGTGGTTCATGGTAAATTATCATGCATTGTGAAATCATTGTTTTAATTTAGAACTTGCGAAATGGTCTCACAGCTAACAGTATTTCAGCCCCTGTACTTGCAGTGTCATCTCACTTGACACCTTGTGCCACATTTTATTAGTACTGCTGTTTCCCTGCCTCTCCTTAGTATTTGTCATCCTAAATTGTGAGAAGAAGGGGTACTTTTCACTACCTGTAAAACATCTGTTCATTGAAAAAGAAAACACACTTTCATATATTCAGTTGAGCTGTCAGTCTGAGGTTGAGAAACTTCTTGTCTTGTGTTGGCTGGTGTTTTCTCATCATGTAATGGGTGTGTTATTCATGCAAAGCAGCACCTGAGCTAAAAAAGAATACCCCTTTCATGCATTTCAGTATTTGCCATTTAAAGTTGGACACAAGTATCTCTAAATCTGCTACTAGTTTAACTACAATAAATAAACCCTATGCAGAGCATTTTTAGTCAGCCTTCCCTGGATAAATTAAGGTTAAAACAATTAAATACAATTGCCAGCAGGTACCCAGAATATAATAAGACAAAGCTGCTTTCACCAAATGTGTGCTATGTTTTTTTTTTTTTTTGTGTGCCTGCTATTGTTCATGTGCTAAGTAGGCGGCCTTGTACATGTGTGTGTTTGTTTTTGTGTAGAGATAGAAAAATATTGGCCAGCGCTTTCCCAGTAAAAGATCTACAGAATAAACAATGCCAGCAGGAGAAAGCACACACACACACACACACACACACACACACACACACATGCAGTTTTTGCAGTTTGGTATCAGCACTCTTGGGGAGAGCATATGTTTAAGCTTTGTTTCTAACAAGAGGCTTCAGTGGCAAACAAATATAATTTCTTTTCGACTACAGCATGTGAACAGGAAAATGTAAATGTGCTGTCTTCAATTGTAAACATTTTAATTCAGTATTGTTGTCAGTTAACTCGAGATTTACCACATATCACAGTGTCCAATAGAGAAATCTGTTGTCTTACAGCTTACTATTTGAGCTACATGCAACAATGTATTGTAGCAACAGTATTGCCCCACATTGTGAGAATTTATTTGGAGTACCCCTAACAAGGATGTATCACAAACAACGTGCTGTGTTGAAAATTGTATTCAAAAATGAACATACCATCACAGAAAATACCTTCAGTAAGTACTTACACTTTGTTCTCCTTTCACATATTACCAGGAACAAGTACTGATTCCACAAGCTGGAGCCACTTTTTCATTTACTATGTGCCTACATGTGTTTATACTTTGGTAGTTTGGAAAGAGTAAGCAGTAACAGTTACTGTAGACACAGCAGAGATTCAACCTAGATTGTGACCACTACAGTGGCTGAGATTGCATTATACATTATGTACACAATTCAACTGGCACTTCTTTAAAAGTAAAAGATATCCTATTGTGAAAATACATGAAGCTCCTCAGATATTACTCTTGTATATAGAAAAGAACACACCATGGTCCCTACTATAGCGTGCTGACAATGACAAAATAGCGCAGGTAGACACAATTGTTACAGGAAAACCTTTACAATCTAATGCAATCCCATGCAATACCTCTGAACAATGTTACCTTTTTAAAGCTTTTGAAGTTTCTTTTTCCCTGCTTTTTTCCCCTAAGACTGTCAGGTGTTGATTCACACTAAGGTCACTTTTGAGGCTGCAGTTTGTGTGGTGTTGTAGTATTTTATTGTACTGTGCATTGTTTTCATTTCCATTTTATTCAACAGTCCAAAACCAAAATTGACTTAAAGGTAGAGGAAAAAAGCAAAGCCCCACCTTTGAGACACTGAAAACAGAGAATGTTTTGCCTTTTAAATGAATAGGTGACTAACGATTAATTATCAAAACTGTTGAACTGATGAACTTTCTGTTTTTTGACTTGAATGGATTTATTAACTAATGATATATACTATATTTTTACCCATGTTAGCAGCAAGGGATGTCGTCGTCCACCACTTTAGTCCAGACTGAAATATCTCAACAACCATTGGACGTACTGCCATGAAATTTGGTACAGGTGTGCGTGGTGCCCAGAGAATTAATCGTAATGAGTTTGGAGATCCACTGACTTTTCCTCTAATGCCGTCATGAGTTTGACATTTGTGGTTTTGGATTGAAATGTCCAAACAACTATTGAATGGATTGCCATGAAATGTGGTACCCACATTTCATGTTCCCCTCAGGACATGAATGTGGGTACCAAAATTTCAATTTGTCCAATATTTTGGTTTATAATTAAATACTTTGTGTTTGGTGCTAATTAGCAAAGGTTACCATGTTAACATGCTAAACTATATGGTGAACATGGTTAAACTGTGGTTATTGTGAGCATTGGTATGCTGATGTTCAGTTCAAGTACCTCAGAGCCACTAGTGTGGCTACAGACTTTTAATCTGGTTACATACAGTACCATTTATACCATGTAGCTATCCTTTTTAATATTGAGTGTATTAGACCATTTTCCATCTAGTTATAGTATCCATAAACAGTTTATCATTTAATTTTCCAGAAAATGTACTATATCAAAATATATCAATATTGCAATATAAAATTGCATGTACCGTGATAGAGGATTTTATCACTGACTCCTAATTAAACACATTCAGTTTCATCCTTTCCTGGGTCAACTACCTGTTCACACAAGAGGCAGGCTGTGATGAGGACGTGTGAAACAACCAATCCAAACTACTGATCAAAGGTTGCAGATCACTGTTCTTAGTTGTTTCAAACCAATTTAAACTAAAGGCCCGAACTTTTTCTACCATTCTGTTTTGACAACGTGTCGGCCTCTTGCTTTTTAATCCTACTCTTTTCCTGGCAACACAAATCGTTAGCGTGTCTCTTAACGTGAAGCCATGGAAGAAATGTGCTCTATATTTAATGTGCTGTAAAAAGGGATCAGATGATCGGTGTCACAGGATGGGAGGCCCCTGCCCTGTCAAGCCTATTCTCACTTCATCTCAGCCCGGCGATTTATCAAATTACAGCCTGTTTCTAAGAGCTGACAGGGGAGATTACCAGTACATGGAGAGGTGGTTTATCAGTGGAGCCCTATGCCTTAGCCTCTAATCAATGAAGCATCCTCTACTCACACCTATCCAATTCTACTCACGCTTTCTCTCTGTCTACCTGTCTTACTCTCAAGCATCCCTTTCTTAAAGAGCTCAAGAGGTGTATGTATGTGGCACGCCTGTGTATAAGAGTGTGTCTGCATGTGCAAGTGGATGTGTTTTCTTGTGATTGTGTTTTGGTGAGGTAAGATGTAATATAGGAGAGCCTCTGGGTGGTGTCAGCCTGTCGGCCTGTACACGCTTCCTTTCTTTGGGCCCACTCTCCCATTCAAACATTTATTTGCTGCCCTGACATACCCTGTCAAGCCCCTTCTGCCTCTCTGTCAGTGAGATGTGCTTACAGTAGCCTACTGCTAACTCTGCAGCTTCAAGGCTGCCTGCACTATTATGTGACCCCTTTTCTTTTTGTTTTCACCTTTAATCAGATAGCAGACAGACCTAAAAAACAGGAAGAGAGAGATGGGTATGATATGCAACAAAGGTCGCCGGAATCAAACCGGCGACGTTGCAGTGGTCATGCGGTCATTTGCAACGTTTCTGAAACTGTTTTTTTAGTTTAGTTTTTGTTTTTTCTAAACATACATACATACACTACAATACTTTCACACAAGTTTAATATCGAAGTAATGAAATTTGCGATGCAGGTTTTTGTCACGCCACCTGTTTAAAAAATTATGTTCATAATTCCTGTGAGTAAGATGGCATCAAGAGCAGGGCGCCCCTGTAGCTCACCTGGTTAGAGGGCGTACCATGTGCAAAAGGCTGAGTACTTACTTTGCTGCATGTCATCTCCTGCCTTTCCTGTCCCCCTCTGCAGCTGTGACTATCCAATAAAGGCAAAATACCCCAAACAATAATCTTTAAAAAAAAAAAAAAAGATTGCATCAAGTGCAGCTAATTCTGGTATTTTGACATACGAGTAGCTGTGGTTTTAATGCAATACATGCTAGCTTTCTGCCTGAGTGCTAACTGACTTCTACAGTGACTCAGCATTTGATTAAGTCAGTAATTGAGGGAAAAGTGTAAATAGATTGCTGATTCAATTAACCCTATTACAGTAGGCAGTTCAGATCACAGCCAGATGTTTAGCCTTTCCACTGAAAGCCTCACAAACCTGCAGACAGCCTTGGAATACAGATGGATGACCAAAACGGAGCTTCTGCAGAGGACAGGAGAAACACTTAGTGGAGCACATGGCAGCTCAATTAAAAGTGTTAAATGTGGAAATAATTCTGGGTGCCATTTTACCAACTGCCTGGGAGGAAGCAGCAGCACCAGCAGAGAAATGTCATTTTCCTTATGCAGCAAATGAGAGCACGATTAAGTGACTCTGGAGGCCGAAACAACCTGCTGCGTAGCTTGCAAAATGAATCAGGAGCCCAATAGTGGCCAGTTGTGGCTTTTAGATGAAACCCTTTTTCAACTTGGCAGCTGTTAGCACCATTCACTTGAAACTAGTATTATTGATGGCCAGTATAGGTCTGGATATTAATGCCAGGAAAGGTTAGGTCCTTACAGGCAATTACTGTACTTCCACCTGAAAATTTATATCAAGGACACTGTGTTTGAGGGTACTAAAGTGCTTCAGCATAAGATCAGACTGAGACATATATTGTAGCCTTTAATGAATTGCTTATCGGAGCATACAAGTAATAATAACTGTATTGCCAAACAGAATATTGACTGGATACTCGTCAACTCGTTAAAATGCAATGACGTGTCATTTTCTGTTGTGTTAACATGCATTTTAACGCGTAATTTTCTGCCGAGTTAATACATAAAAACTTAGCGTGTTAACACAACAGAAAATGACGCATTTACACGTCGTTTTCTCTATGTTGGTTGGTCGGTCAGTACACTACCACCAGAGTGAAATACCTCAACAACTATTGGATGGATTGTCATGATATTCATGAGGATAAATCTTTGTCGATCACTGACTTTTCCTTTAGGACCACTAGCAGGTCAAAGTTTTCATTTATCCAGTAAAATATACTAACAATATATTTACTAATATCTACTGTTATGTACTGCTATCTACTAATGAAAAATGACACGTTAATGCATCATTTTCTGCCGTGTTAACGTGTAAAAATATATCTCATTAACACAAGAAAAAATTGGTTCCAAACCATTGTACCATAATGACTTTAGTATTCCCTTGACCCTTCCTCTAGCACCACCATGCTGACATTTTTCTGGTTCAGATTGAAATGTCCTGACAAAAATTGGTTGGATTACCATGAAATTTCGTATAGACATTCATGTTTCCCTCAAGATGAAGCACCATCTAGCATCATCATGTCAAAATTTTAGTCCGTCCAGTACTTTGGTTTATAAAAACTGTAAACTGTAACTGTAAAAACTAATGACATTCCCATCATCCTCAGCGGTACTTTGTATTTTGTGCTAATTAGCAAATGTTAGCATGCTAACATGCTAAACTAAGATGGCAACCACAGTAAACATTGCCTGCTAAAGATCAGCATGTTAGCATTGTCCAATGTAAATGTACTTCCTAAGGATACTGGGCTCGATAATAAGAATAACAGGGAAAGAATAAACTCATGGTCATTGATTAAAAAAAATCTCCCATCTCCAACAAGTGAGGTTCCTTCAGCGTTCTTCATCCTGTCTAAAATACATAGGATTCAGCATAACGGCTGTGTGTTTTTAAATCAAAGGATTTCTAACGGCGCACTCTGGATTCAGAGAATAATCTCTTCACTTCTTTCTATTTCTCTCCCACTGCCCTCACACTTTTTTCATTCATTTCCCGCTACCTCCCTGCGTCTCCCTCCTGGCTCCAAAAGAAATCTGCTTCAAACCATCTGTCTCCAAGCGCAACACATGCCTCCTCTAGTGACTAGAAAGAGGGAAAAGAGCATGTGGGGACACAACAGACCCATTACAGGAGCAAATTGTCTCCCTTCTTCCTCTCCTTCTCCTTCTCCCTTCATCCATCCAGATGCCGGAGCTCCACAAGTCGGGTACTGTCAGTACATGTGGGATAAAGAGAACCAGCTGGTGGCTACTGAGTAGACATAACTGAGGTGGTACACAAGGTAATTAAATAGTATGGCACCAATAAGAAACATAAGCACTGGTAATGTAAACTAAAAGTCATCACTGTGAAATGCCAAATATGGTACTTAAAAGTTACTTTGGGTCTAGAATAGCAGTTTTCACTTTTACACCCCAATTTCTCACTTCTTCTGTACTACTAGTGCTTGTGAATACAGTGTGTGTGTGTGTGTGTGTGTGTGTGTGTGTGTGTGTGTGTGTGTGTGTGTGTGGTCCCTCGTTTCTTATTTCAGCAGTGTCTGCTCTCTCACCACGGCTACTCTGCTTGGCTAGAGGAATTCAGAGCCCTAGACGAGCGGGTCGGAGATCTCAGCAGGATGTTTGGAGGCTGCGATGGAGGATGAAGCGTGCGTGATACAGACCATGGGGCCTGCATGCATGAATACAGACTCTACAGAGAGCTGGGGTGTGCTTGCATGTTTGTTTCGACTTTGTGATTGTTCTTGGGTAGGGGGTCCTACTGTTTTCCATATTTCTTCTGCTTTGTCCTAGAATTATGTTTCAGAGGATGTATGTCTGCTACAGAAGGGTAATCCTCCTGCAGTATTGCAGCAGTCCAAAAGGTCCGTGCTGAATCACTTCCTGAATCACCCATTCAGAAATGTAAAGTCATTATGCAAACTGTGATGATATGAAAGCTCTCAAACCAAAGTCATAAAGAAACATATTTAATGGAGTTTTTAAATCAATGGTGTCAATAATGTGGAGGATTTACAGGCCGTAAGAGTAATAAAACCATTTCTAATGGTCACATCAAGGCTATATCATCATGTCAAAAATAACAGCAACACAACTGACAATGATCAAAGCAAAAGTTTAAGCAACTCACTATATAAAATACTAAATGGAAGAGTTTAAAAATGGAGAAAGTTGACTGGAGTTAGTTTCACACTTCATTTCAGAGAAAGCACAGATGTAGCTAACCACAATAATAATTGCTTCCATTTATAGTAGGTGCTCCAGTTCCAGGGCCCTGCTATTTGTATGCTGGCTCACTCATATAATGCCATGTTCACGTGTGACGTCAGGCATCCATGTTTTTTTTGTATTTATTTAGTACACTTAAATCTAATCTAATCTGGAGAAATCATTAATGTTACTAGTTACACCTGTGCTTTTCCTGCTATGACAAGTCAAACTGCCATAAAAAAAGGCCTATTTTCAGGAGCCACCACTCACCAAGGTTCTGATCTTGCTGCTGTAACCAGCAAGGGAGCTGTCCAAGGTACCAACTCCTGTCTGACTCTGCACCACTGGTCGTGGTTACCAGTTTGGTAACCAATTAACGATGATCAGTTGGACCAGTGTGTTTAGTGTGGGTTGGACCTGTCAGTCCTATAGTCGCTTGCAAAAGGCTCATGTTTTACCTGTAAGACTCACGTTTTAATGCTTTCTCGTAATTTCCATCACCCCTCTCTGTTTCCATCACAGTTACTTTTGTAGTTAGGTAATTTGGAGGCAAGTTTGTAAAAGTTTACAGCCTGCCAAGCTGTTACCCTGCAGTGCTCTGTGTTCACTGACACAGCTAACAAACAAAAAAGGGCAGTGATTCAACTGACAAAATGCCAGACGACTCAAGTGCTTCTTGACTGATTAATCGAATCATCAACGTTTAGGGGGTCGTCCTAATTGTTTTGCCACATCTCCTCCGAGTCTCCTGTTTTTATATGCACTTGTGTTCCTATCTTATCTGACCACGGTTGACAGAAATAAATGCATAATGGGTACCAAGCAATTTAAAAAAATAACAATAAAAAATAACAATACTCTCACCAGAAGGCAGAAAATACAGCCATGGATAGATCAAACTACATTTGGAACTTTTTTGATCTATCTTGAGCTATAGAACACCTTGAAAGGTAACTAAATAACTACATGACAGCACACAGTATTTGTGCAGGTAGATAACACTGCTACATTGAAAATATTGCAAAACAGTCTATAAAGCACATCATCACATAAACCTCAGGCAGCATAAAGTCCTGCAGCTGACAGATCCAGCCTGTGAATCATGCCCCAATTATTTGTATCGATGGCATCTTTGATTCATTTATGAACTCATTTTGAAAAAGTACATAATTAATTATATTTCTTCTACAAAGTTGCACATACTTATTCCTTCAAGTTCAGTCCTATTTGTCCAATTTTGC
Organism: Macquaria ambigua; assembly: GCA_008360985.2. Lineage (NCBI taxonomy): Eukaryota > Metazoa > Chordata > Actinopteri > Centrarchiformes > Percichthyidae > Macquaria > Macquaria ambigua. Next base: position 106,971 of record VMKM01001569.1, on the reverse strand, counting down.
CATGTACTGCCAAAAAAGAAGATGTTCAATGTACGGTACAGACTGTTTCGACAGTTGAGGAAACATCCTGTTGCTGCTGTTACACGGTTGGCTTACTACCAACAAAACCATTGCCAAAATGTCCCTTTCGACTTTCAAAACAAAGAAAAGCTGATGATGAAAACAGACTGTCTCATAGTGAGCGGACAGATAAATACATGGTTGTGCCAACTGGTAAGTTGTGGTAACTATGCAGTGATAATTTCTTTTTCTGTGTGAAAGAATTAAATTACAACTAAAAAAGACTTTCAGGAAAGCTCAGATGGACTACATTCCTCTGGAAGGACACATAACTGGTCAAATTATTTCCTAGAAGGTTGTTTGATTTATCACGGGAAGTGGACTTGAACTAGAAAAACATGATAGTAACAGATAGTGTTTTTGCTACTGCAAGTAAGGTGAGTTTAAAAAGACAGCAGACTATAATAAAATAAACAATAATGAACTTAATTTAGCTACTACTGTGTTGGAAAACTGGCTTTTCACAAGTGAAGAGTCATCTGCTGACATCAGGTGGCTTAGTTTGGCCGAGGTTTTGTTTTCATGAAAGACTGCTGACCAGTCTTATTCATATAGGCCTTTAAAGGCCCTGCACACCCACGCAGGTGTGTTCAGTCATTGTGGTAGACCTCTGCTCTGGTTGAAAATGGGCTAAGTATGCTGAGAACTACATGAAGTCACCAATTGGAAAAATGTCACAGGAGAGTGAGAGAGATGTCAATCAAGCACAGTGTGTACATGCCCACACACTCCTGAGAAGAGGTGTAATGAGACAAAATAATTGAAAACACCTGTGTGGGTGTTATTCGGAGCATATTACTGCTTTTATAAGAATAAAAAGAAATCTAATTTGTGAAATTACAGTAATTTTGCAATATGTCAGACATTGGTTAAAGTTACAGGAAATTGATTAGGAATCATATTTCTTCCATATCTATATGTAATACATGTGATGCACTGTGTAAAGCATTTGAAGGCACAGAAAACATCAAAAAAATGTTCTGAATTTTAAGATGCTGACACTGACAGAGTATCCTGCTGATCAATACGCAAATTCACTCCATGACCCCAAACAAGCTCTGTATTTCAATATTTGTGTACAGTATATGTAAGCAATACAAAAAAAGTATTTTCACTTTGAATAGTCTAAGCTAAGTGGAAGTTTTGGTATAAATTCAGCCAAATGTTCAGCACTTCTGTCAACAGTAATTAGACTGAAACCCTGTTCCCTATTGGGACCTTTTCCCGTGTGATGAAACACTGCCAAACCATCTTAAAAGGCCAGCGTCTGAACTTAGAAATAAAGATAATAAAATGTGGGTAATGAAACAACAAAGGAGCAATTAACTGCATTTGATGACATTTCTATGTGTTGATGGCAAGACAACATACATAATTAAAACCTATTAAGCTACAAATGAGTTTGCTGTTCCTTTTAAAGAGAGACAGTGACATTTTGATCTCTATGTAGATGTACTATATGATTTAGATATGTACATTGCTGGCTGTCATCGTACCACCAAAACTCCAGAAGGAGGTACCATCTGTACAGAATATTGACATGGTGTAAAACACATTATTGTCTACTGTATGGTCATAAGAGTCTCAATGGTGAAAATATGTTATGGAAGGACGCAGCATATGTACAGAAAAAGCCACAGGAATGCAAATTGCCCTTGTTGCTTGTTCTTTTTCTCTTCAGACTATAGGCTTGCTTTGCTTCCAGGATGCCATTAAGATAATTATTCACCTCAGGAAGTGATTCAGCACTTCTGAGTCATCTGACACTGCAACCATGAATAGTGCAGACAGGTATTAGCATTTTCAGAAGGTTTGTTTCATATGAACTGTGTCTCCTCACACAAATAAGCACTCCCACCCACTCTGATGTCACAGATTGAAAATAGTGGACATATGTAAAGAAATTTCACAACCCAGGAGGCACACATTTACATTTTAGGCATTTGGCTGACATTTTGATCCAACTGAAACCACAGTGTGAAATCAAGACCACTGCTGGTGTGACATCAAGCCCACCTCATCCTTTGAAATCTGCATCCAATGTACGTTCAGCTCGGCTCAATTATCACAAAGATATGGTGAATTAGGAGGAACCTTTGCTGCAGAGAAATGCTGCAAAGGCTATGAAGAAGAGCAGCAATTAAAAACTGTCATTTTCTGTGTTCTCAACTGTTTGATCTCAATATGTGAACCTCCTATTTTCAGCAAGAGAAAAAGACAGTGTTGCCCACTGAAACAGGCAGAGCAGTTACATGACTAAAGTCAGCATGATTTTTGACACGCATCACAAGTACAAGTTGCTCCCACTTGTCATGTTTCATTATGAATCCCAGAGGATTAAAGAACATCCTGACACATCATGTAAGCCTGTTAACTTCCAGACTGTTTCATGGAAAAAAGACCTGTATATCATGGAAACAATTTCTTTGTCTAATTATATGCCAAACAAGGTCTACAGCTACAGACCTTGCTTCTACAGAACAGAAGAAAGCTAAAGTAAACATACAGCATCATAAAATCTTACAGTAATGATGCACTCTCTCCCCGTCCCATTTGATAATTTGACAGGAAAGTCCTAACTTCGCTACATGCATTTCCAGCAAACATAATGGATGCAGGTTCAGTGGTAAACACATTTTTAACTTGAATTAATTTGTCAATTATATACTAAAAGCTTCTCATAAAGAATTCCTGGAAAAACAGGCTAACTGTTTAAGCCATTAGACATCAGACTTTTAAGTCAGGAAGTTTCAAAAGACGTCCATGGTTGGTTTTTCTACCGAGTCAATTAGCTGAACAACCGGAGCTCTTTATGATTAGACATGAGCAGATGGGGAGAGTCAAAAATATTCTTGAATGACTTTACATATAAAAGACCTGTCAAGTACATTCATGCACTTCTGATCAACAAACAGAACTGCAAGCACAAAGACGATCTGTTTACTTTTTACTTTTACAATTTTGTTTTTGAGAAGAATTTGACAAATCAGTTGTCATTTTCTTCCCAAAAACAATATTGCGGAGAAGCAAATGGTACATTTTATACTTGTTTTATTTATTTTTCTAATTGGAATAAATTGAATGATAAGTACATTTTAAAATGGCACAATTTGTGATTCAAATGTAAATTTATAAAAAAAGGGAAGTCCAACCACAAAAATTAAAATACAATCAAAACACAGGACTACTGTTCTACAGTCACTCACAAAAATAACTGACAGGTCTTTTACAGTAATACATGCACCTACACCAAACAACCACTAAATCTAAGTAGTTAATGTTTTCTGATTCAGATAATGCTGCTGAAATTTACATATGGTATATTAAGTAATTAGGTACATTTAAGTACTAAGTAATTAAGTAGATTCCTGAACAAATGGAAATCCAAATGTGAACATCTGTTTCCTACCTTCGCTCTTTATGTTGATGAAGTCATTTTAAAGTCTAGCTGAAATCACATTTAGTCATCCCTTTTTGCAGTCAAAAATAATGTCAATGTGTTTTGTAAATGTGTTGTAAACAGTTTTTATTATTAAAAAAGGAAGAAAAAAAGGTCTGGGGAAATATCAGAAATGCACCTTTCCATCTTTGCTCCTCGAGAGGCATGTCGGTGTCTGTGTTTGATTGACAGCAGCTGGCAGGCTGAGCACCGGCAAGGGAACAATATACAAAGTGTTTTGTACACAAAGTACAAAGCCTATGATAGAAGGATGACGTAACTGATTTATGCAAATACGGTTTAAAATTGAACTCACTTAAAATGATTGGCTGTATGGAAACAAGTACCCCATCTTTGTACACAGAGAACTAACATCGAATTAATGCAAAGATAGGGGGCGCCATCATGAAACAAAAAAATATATAAAATTTAAATTTTGGTTCCTGTTTTTTTCACAAAGGAGAACCCAGCAGATGTGATTTACAGAGCAAATACTGTATGTATGCCGTAGCAGACAAAACATGCAATTTCAATTCAGTTGCACAAACACTAAATTCTGACTTTCATTTTGACACCTGAGCCACACTGGCAGCTCACGATGACTACATACTGGACAATACTGTGAATTTATGATGCCCTTGGCTCATTGAGCATTATTCCCCTCCCATCACATTCACTATAAACTATCTAGACCAAAAAAATGATATTTAGGGGATATAGTCATGAGTTTTTTGTAGTTACTTTGTCCAAAATATGTTTTGGAATAGCTTAGTGTGTGTGTGTGTGTGCGTGTGCGTGTGCGTGTGCGTGTGCGTGTACTTTAAGATAGACTGGTCATACTACCACTGCTTTGGTTGCCATTTGATTGAGCATACGAGTAGCAGACATCTGACTACTGTGGTCTCAGTATCATCCCGTTCTATTTTTACGCTGTGCCTAACTAGCTCTCAAATGAGACTTGTGAGATATCAGACACAATGCCGACTTCCACATCCTTCCCAGATCATCTTTGTGAGTGTGTGTCTGTGTGTGTATGTATGTATATGTGAGAAGAGAAGAAGTGGTCAGTGATTCAACCTTTAGTGGAAGAGCAACAAGACACAAGGGACAATAAAAGCGAGAAGAGAGAGCAAATGAATGTGAAGACTTTTTCCTCTGCAACCAAATAAACCTGAAACAATGGCGAATAAAAGAAATTATTCAGGAGCAATTTAACCACCATAGAGGCCTGAGGCAAGCAATACAAACAACTTAGCCAGCCAGTAGGCATTAGAGATGTAGACTCATGAATAAATGATCCTCAGATCCCCAATTTGACATCACAAAGATACACACTGGGCCCACCATCAAAGGCCCTCCATCTCTGCCAGTGAGATGTCACTGCAAAGGTAATAACTTTCTATTTCTCTCTCTACCTCCCACCCCCTCTCTCTCTGTCTCTCTCGTTTCATTTTTCATGCAACACAATGTAATTACATCTCTCTGCCACTGAATCCAGAGTAGCAACGTTTGATACCGACACACCCAGCCCACAGATGTCCTGTGGGTGTCAAGACATCAGACGGCTGTGGAAGTCAACCACCTGCTGGGTGCGCCCCCGCACGTCGCTGCTTGATCGCCAAAACCAGTCCTGCACAATTTCAGACATGTAGTAATGCTGACAATCAAAGTCCCATGTCTCGAAATGACACCGTCTTCCTCGTGATCTAAAAGCTGCGGCGGACAGCGCACCCATCAGTTCTGGTGACAAGTGCACTGATGCAGATACTGCCAGATGGAAGCCTGAGGCAAACATGTGGGCTTCTAAATAAACTCTTCTTCTGCAGTTTTTCTCTTTGTTTTACCAGCGCCATTGAATCTTACAACTTTGTTATAACCAAGGTGATTGGCATGACATAATGCATGAAAAAGCATTAAAAATAACATTTGCTTCTCATGAATTAATCATGTTTGTACATCATACTAACAGGCGATAAAGTGTTGACTACTATACCTTAAGCTTAACGTCTTTTTCTAAGCTATCATTCATTGCTTTGTAGAACCCACCAGTTACAAAGTTACATTGGTTTAGTTACTGGCCTGATGTACTGATATTGAATTACTTTGTGGCTATCGTCTTTGTGGCCTTGTTTTTCTATCCTACTGTAAACCAATTGAACTTTATCATCACATCTCTTCTCACCTCGGCGAAAACATTTCACACTATTTTGCTTGCTTTCTAGCACGAATGTATTCTTCAGATTTGAACCAATATCTCCACCGTCTGAGCAGTCGACACTACATTATTGTCCCTGTGAGATGGTGCAAAGGTGGAGATTCCCACTTCTGCAATATGTTTAAGATCTCTCAGTGCGCTATTGGAACGTTTGTCATATAAAGACACAGAATCTGTACTCTAAGAGTTCAAAATACTACAATACAACACCAATATGTGTCAATTTGCTCTAAAAACGGGTTAGTTTTTATGGCATTTAACAATATTAAACAAGCAGGGAATTTGGTATAAAGGGGACATATTTTAAGAGCCCAAACTGTTACTAAACATGATGCGCTTTGGGTCCTGTGGGGGAACGGAAAATGTTTGTATTTCTTTGGATTAGACCCCAACCCAACTGTTACTGTGTTTTTGTACAAATATTGTTATTTGAGTGTTTAGAGATCTGCTAGCCTTACATGATTTTTTTAAATAAACCACTTCCATGAATAATATGTTGTTCATAAGGATCCTTTAAATTTGGTTATGAAAGAATCTTGACCAAGATGTATGTATGTATGTATGTATGTACTGAGAGTAAACCTTTACAGTTGAAAAATATACTTTTAAGTGCTCTCTGGTGGACAAACTGTGTGATGGCGACACTTTCTAAATTACAACACATCTTTGTCATTTCTGTACTGCAGTATCTTGTTACTTAATGACTGACACTACTGATATATCTGTGATGAGCTAAAATTGCATGCCAATGTATTGGCTGGCTATAGTAGTTAACCTGAGATTTAAATCCCAAAATAGGACAGTTTTAGTTAATGGTTATGTACATATGCTTATGTATAGTATGTGTTTAAAAATGTTAAAATACAGGGGGAGATACAGTGGTTAGGTTTAGGTATGGGATTGTTGCTTTCCACCATTGTGGCTTCTTTCCAGCACCCAGCGGTCAGAAGGTCAGTTATGTTCCCTTATACCCCGAGCTCAGCATCCAACACAGGTCAACCGTCATCGTGAAAGACTTGCGACCTGCATAAACCATCCACTCTGAAAGCAGGTCCCAGAAGTGTTACACTTGTCACTATATTAGAAGTGCCGCTAAGTCATGAATAATTAACTGGCAGCAAGATTACAGACCTGACAGCAACATGATGTACTGCCTGACTCGCACATTGTCCACATCTTGTGTAAATGGTTTGACACAGGGACACTCCGGGTCACTGACCTTGGTGTAAAACAGACCCACATAGATCCGCCCTATGTTGGGAAATGAAAGTTTAACACAGGCCCTGATTGTAATCGGGGTATTAGTCTCTCCTATCACTGAATGCCTGCATTACCCACAAGGCATCATACTGAGGAAAGATCATTAAGAGAGTAAAAAGGCTGTCACATGTCTGACAGACAGATTTCTGTCATGTCTGACAGACTGTTCTTTTATGTTTGTGTGTTTGTAATTTTGATGAGAAAATCATACAATGTGTGTCAGTCAAAACAGGATGTGTCTGCTATCAAAATGATGCAAAACAAGTTGTCAACGTCACTTCAAAGTCTTTCACTCTCCCGACAGCAAATAATTAGCATGAACTCAACTGACGGAGCACCACACCACAGGTGTGGTGTGACACTCGCTGCCTTCGCCCCACAGAGCTTTACTGCCAACCTCAATGCAGAGGAAAAATGAATCAAGACAACTGCTGCGGTAAACAGACTACTGCTGAATTAGTATTATCTAAATAGAATCGCCTTTTCTTCTTGGCCTGGATAAGACAAGTTTAGCACTGTGGCGCAATTAACATAGTGGCCTGCAGCTGAATGTGGGAAAGTAAGAGACAGAGATAAAGCATGAGAGAAAGAGAGAGACAGAGCAGCAATAAACCTACAAATCAACTTTATGCATTCATGCCTCCTGGTTAGTGGTGCACAACAAGTTCAGATGCATAATGCTAAAATATGAATAAAATATATTCCCAGGTTTCTTTGCTTCTGCAGTGAAATAGCTCATTATATGGATGTTCATACATGGAACAGATGTTTTATGTGAAAACACAGTATAGTAAGCACAAGCATAGGAATGATTTGACATCTGAGCTCTGACCTCATCACCACCCACAAGCATACAACAAGCTCAGGACAATAGTAAACCTTTTCCCCAAAACCACATTAGTTACAGAGCCCGACACGAGCTTTCATCTACTATTTGAGACTAACAACTTTGTGCTAACTCACCGGCTAGGCACCTCAGACCACAAGGGGAGCATACTATCTAGTGACCTGAGATGGATAAATTAATCTAAATCGAGCAATGCGCCGGCATTGCAGCAGCAACAGCGTAAACAGAAGAACAAGATATCAGCAGTTTATTTCTAAATATGATGAACAGTAAAGCAAGTCGTCAAATAAATGCATTGTTCTGAGTTAGAATATTTCTCTAAAAAAAAAACTGTGTGAAGAAAATGTGAACATGACTACCTATCGTGTTTAGAAACATGTTGAGATTCACATAAAGCTTATATTAGCAGGAAACAATTAGGTCATGTTTACATCCCTGTAGCAAATATAGCCTACAATATTACCCTCTACTAAAAACCCCACAACAAAAACAACACCAAGGGGGAAATATGCCATAAAATAAATTTAACACACATTGACACTCAAATTGAAAGCATCACAACACAACCTGCCAAACAAGTGTAAATCAGCTCAACTTACTCATACTTCTTATTAATTAATTAGCAGCCAGCAGACAGGAGACACCACCAAACAAGCACATCTGCAACGTTAAAGCAATATCAACCAGCACTGACATTATACCAAACACACAACAACAACTGCACAGAGAGCCAGGACGTCATCTCAGATGTTAGCAGGAAGTACTGACCTTGGAGAAGTTAGTTGTGATCCCTGGCATCTCAGCTTGGAGTCTGGAAAGTCCACTCTAGGCTTGAAGTGGCGTTTGACAACCACAGTTAGTTTTGACAAACGGCAGACAAACGGTTGAGGTCCAGAGTTTGGAGGCAACCATGCCAAACATGATTATTCCTCAGCAAAGACGACCGGAAGTAACATGATGCGACAGTTTCAAAGTTAGCTTGTACGCTAAATACTACATGAGAGGCAACAGTGTTAGCAACAGTTGTCTCCAGCAGTGTTAAAAAAGAACTAGTAGCCAATTGGAGGTGTACAACAACAGCAGCATGTTAGAGCAAGAAGTGGGCAGGGCTATGGTAGTTTAATTAGCCCTTTTTGGAAAAGGTGCGTTTGATATATTTTGCAAGCACAACTGTGAGGCTCCAGTTTTCTGCCTGAACTAGCATGTGCAGTATTAAGACCCAAACTGTACAATATTAAATGAATAAAAAAAAAATTAAATTAATGATAATATGTTTAAATGTAGACAATTATTTGTTTTAAATCAAATGAAAGTGAGCTTATTATTATGAAATATTGAAAAAAAATGTTATTTCAACCTGCTTATTTTAACAATAGAGTTTATTGCAGATGATTTTCATTTTAGCAGGGTTTATTTTAGAATGCCCTTTGTTTGTTTTGTTGTTGTTTTTGTCCATCAGAATGGGCAAACAGCCAGTCTGTAAGTATTTAGTTTTTCATAAGAAATCAATACTTAATATGATTTTTTTTATATATACACAGGCTAATTATTGAGTCAGAGATCTGTGGAAATTATGCAAAAGTTTCCCCAAAAACATCTGTCAAAATAAATGGTGTCAATTGCCAAACAGACTGAATTTACATTTAAATATGACATTCAGTGGGGTGACAAATTAAGAAAAAAACTAACAAATGAAAAGAGAAACATAAACAAATAAAGACACGAGACATGGTTTCATGAGTATGAAAATTACGTGAATCACATGCTATGGCCTTCACGACCTCCAGATCTCAACCTAGTTCACCTACAGTATTAAAGAGAAAGACAGTGCTCTCCACCACAATCATCAAAACACCAAATGAGGGAATCTTCTGGAAGATTTGTGTTTATTCCTGGAGTTCCAGGAACTTGTAGGATCCATGCCAAGGAACTTGAAGCTGCAACACCTTATGTTGGTTTTTCCTTTACCCATCTAATTTCCTTTACCCATCTAATTATAATCTGTCATATTTCAGTTGTTGCTCATTTTGTTTATAATTCCATTCTAACTTACTAAAAAAAATGACAATCACTTTAAGACAAAAGCAAAATTCAAGAAATGAACTGCAATTGAGGATCCACTGAAGATTCAAATCAGCATGAATCTTAAATGCTGTAGTTCCTGTGGTTTCACCTTGTGTCTGACTCTGAGATATTCCGAAGACAGAGGAAAACACAGTGTCAGCAAAAAAAAAAAAAACTTGAGGGGAAACAAATATCAAGAGGATACAGTGAGAGTGGCAGGTGTGAGGGAAGGAAAGAGAGTGAGGAAAAATAGCAAGACAGGCAGTCTTTGTTTAAGGGCTGTAGGCAAGATGAATGCAGCATGTGTATAAAGTGTGAAGCAAGTAGGGAATCAAGTAGAGGAGAAGGAGGCAGAGAGACGGAGAGGCAAAGAGCGAATGGGGGGAAATAATGGTTGTCTAGGATTAAATGGATATAGAGAACTGTCTACTGTATACAAGACAAGACTACATTTCCAAAACAAATGGGCATACTGTAGATGAAACATTGATGCTTACTGTTCCTTCAAAATGTCCGTCAGCTAAAAAAGGAAATATTTCAAACATCTGTGTGAGCTTCAAGAAACTCTACCATACCAACCTTGCAGCCTGTCATATGTTTTCCTTATTTCTGCTGCGTCTGCCAGACCAGTTCTGTCTCCTTTACCTTCATCCTTAACTCACGCATACACGGACATGCACAGTCAGACAGAGGCACTCTTTCTGTGTGCAAGCATGAGTTTGTATATATTTCTCAGACACATACACACACACACCTTGCGCTTCAGATCTGAAATGAGGTGGAAAAGTAACTGCGAAGCCAGACGGGCGCCTGCAGCTATCTCAGGGATGAATACAACTATTCCATTACAAACACCTTTAATGTCGCCATGGTGCGTCTGACTTGCTATGCAGGCCCATCATTTCATTTTTCTTGAAGGTACCAACACTATTATTTCTGTTTGCAACGTTGCCGCATATAGCTCATAAAAAGGGCCAAACAGCAATCAACCAATATGTTTTCTTAATGAGAAGGCATAAAAAGTCTTTCATGGCTTTTCCAAACTGGGTTTAGTTGTGTGCAACACATTAACAACCTCGGAAAATAAATTCATATTACAGAAGCAAGGTGCTGGAGGTGAAAGAAACCAACTCTACTGTGATGTGTGACATCTGTGGTGGCAGGCTTACTATAAATGCAACACTCCTCATTCCCGTAGACTATTTTAATCCGCCCGTCACAGCTGTATAATCTAATGTGAAGTTTGTGGCAGATTATATCGTTTTCCGGAAATTACATACCTTTAAAAGCTCTGATTTCCTTAAACTGTGTTTTTATAATAACTGGACGTTAAAATCCCCATAATGAACTGGAAACAGCAGTAAGGATATTTATTTGCTATGCTCATGTACTTCTCTTGAACTCCCGACAGTTCACAAATATCACAGAGAGAACACAGCTGCAGCTAGAATTAATAATGTGTACATTTGATTTGATTTGATTTTAGTTTCCTCAGCACCCAAATTGAACCGTATACCCATTATGAATTTAATTTGTTGCAGGTGTGTTTTGCACACAGATGATGATTCTGATAATAATGAATAAGAAGAGTAATGAGAATAAGAGGAAACAAATCAAGATGTCAATTTTGTTTTGTCACAAATTTCCTTTTTGAAGACATTTTTTTTTTTGTTTTCAATAATCAAAACATTTCTCAATAACAAACTCTTGGTAGACCTTGCATCAACAAAGAACAACCCAAGAAGTATGGAAGTATTGTTCCATGTATATTTTGGCATCACATTCTCTGTCTACTGTTTTTCTGTGCCTTTTTCTACAATGGACACATTATTATATATTATATTATATATTATATATATATATATATATTATTATACTTTGAAACTGTAAACGAAACCAGATTCTTTCTTGACGTTTGTTGTCTCTTTCATTCTGTCCTATGTTAAACACATATAAATCCTATAATAAAAGCTTAAAAATGATGTTGTATCCCATAGATAACAGTGTCCTCTAAGCTATATATGAGGGAACTACTTGAAATTATTTCCACGCACAGGGACAAAGATGTCCATATAAATTGTGACATAAGCAGAAGGTCATTGTGTGCTTTTATTTATGGTTATTAATGTAGACCAAACCTGAACAATTGCCGGCTTGTTCCATGCTTGGTGTTTTGACTGAAACCCATCTCACTCTCATTGAACAAAGTCCTGATCCTTTTCCAGTATATTAACATGGGGTCAGACACTATTAGCTTGCCTGCTTTTGAAAAAAGAAACCATTCATACTCTGTCAGAGCTTCTCTTTATATAGACCATTTTTCTTTCTATTGCACTTTGCTTGTTTGTGCAACAATGTCTGATGTTGGATATCTGAGTATATCTGAGATCTTTCTGTCATTGCATTTTGATACAGTAATTTATCAGTAAACTAAACACTTGTCTTTCATTCATTTTTATATTTACGGACTGTTGATTCATTGAATCATTTGTTAGTTCAGTCAACCATTCCTTTATTACTTTTGACATTGTTGTTACAGTTACAGGGCCCCTTTCTTTTTCTAATAATTTAAATCAAAAATCACATTTAGATTAATGTTTAACTTTTTATCATTCTATGCTGTATAAATTGTAATAACTTTGGTGATGCCTTCACTTTTCATCCAGCACCATCATGACATCAACCATTTTATTTGTCCAGTACTTTGATTTATGACCAAACACCTGCAAACACTTACTTTTTGTAAACATGCCAAACTAAGATGGTGATCATGGTAAACATTATACCTGCTAAACATCAACATGTTAGCTTTGTTATTGTGACCATGGTAGCATGCTGATGTTAGCATTTAGCTCAAAGCACTGCTGTGTCTAAGTACAGCCCCACAGAGCGTGGCTAGACTCTTGTTTAACATGGTCAGAGTTCACCATTGTCATGTTTTAAAGAAATGTAATTTGCACTTATTAACGTATTTATAAACTACATGACGAGGCTCCATATTGACATGGCAAAACCTCACAAGGATCTGGCTCAATGTCTGTGGGTAATTACAAAGTGCACAAAGCTTACTTTGGAAAATATTTTCTGTATTGAATTCCTTCACCAAGCACCAAAAAGAAAATCATAACTGGGATCATTTAAAAATTCAAACACTTTCTGAGGAGCAGGCAGTCATGCAGTGATGTGTCACCTTGTCTTTCTGTGTCCCAGTCTGTCTCTTGAGCTCTTTCTTTTTCTCTCACCCTTATCCTCCCCTCCCATTTTGCAGTTTCATTATACTTGCACACTTAGCTATAATCATTATATGTGTTGTATATTGTCTCCATAAAATATAACAACTATTGTGACCACACTCATTTACCTGTTGTCTACACAAAGTTTCATCTAGTTGAGATTCCTCTTTTGTCAATTAAGGCTGTCCCTTCTTCTGCTCCAACAAAGTTGTTTTCTTCCATCTGTCTCATTAACACAAAGAACTTCTCCTCTGCTTTTTGTCTTCTTCTTTGTAAAATTGGTGACATTATCTTATGATGCACACCGAGCACTGACACTGTGCTGACAAGCAATGACAGCGACGAGTGTAGCGGGGAAGCACGAGGTGCTTTGTCTTAATGAGCTGCCATACAGTCTGAGTTCCCCTCCACCTGTGATATGAGAGTTACCTCTCTCATCTCCTTATTCATCTCAGGACTGACTTCTGTGTGTGCCTGTCTTCTTTTGTCTGTCTTTGTCTGTCTATCTGTTTTTTTATGTTCTCTTTTAAAAATCCCATTACAGTACTTTTTATATCTATTCACTTAAACAGACAGCATCTTAACTACAGTACATTTTCACAAGTAGGTTTTTTCATTTGCAGCTCCACCTTCACACAAACACCTGCCTGTGTGCATCTGTGACCATGTGTCCAACCTGTGTTAAAGCAGCCTTGTGAAATAAGTGACCTTGTCTCTTGTGGCCTACATTATCAGGAGTGTGTCATGGAGAGGGTCCACTAATGCACGCTAATCCTCCAACACAATGACCCCAATCCCTTAAATCTGTCAATAGGGAAGCTGATGCTCCAGATTAGAGATCCTGCTGTAATGATACAGAGGGACTCTACTCCAGTCTTGTTGTTTGCAAGACAAACCCACACAGTTTCTGATTTACATACTTGATTATATGCAAAGAAGCCCTGACTGCTATGTCTATGGACTATCTCAATGGATTATTGCCAAAATAATGTAACCGGAATTATACTTAATTGTGCTGTTTCCCGACCACTCAAGACGAACTCCGACTGCGGCCAAAAGCTTGCATGATGAGTATAATTAACTGAATAGCCCACCCAGAACTGTGATGAAGCCAAATACTTCACAGAGACGGCATCGTTAGACCATTTGAATGACCAAGGGATGAAACTGAGTGAAAAAAAATGCCTGAGGAATCCAAAAGGCTACAGAATTTCAGTGGAAAAGCACATTGAGACATATTTTGTTACTCCATTGTTGTCATACAAACTGTGCAGCTTTTATATCTTAATCATTACTGTGTCAGAACTTTTGACTTCTGAATGCTGCGTCCTGTATGATACAGCAGGTCTGCAATCAAAGATGCCGGGCCATGATGCACCACAGAGACAGCTTTGAATCACTGCTTATCTCCGAGGGGAGTTTGTTTACTTTTCCTGCCGCTGCTGAACAGATAAATCGACTGGAAAGGGGAGAGAGTTTATACACATACAAAAAAAATAAAATAAAATGCTGGGCCTGTTGATAGAGAATTTGAGAGAAAGTTATTAAAATTGCTTTTATCAACACTCTAAATCCACCCGATGTTGTTGTGCAGCAGGGAGTGACGATGCTTGCCGTCACATCCACAGCTGCCAATTCCTGAGGTGCAGGGCATCAGATTATCTGGGCTTCTTTAAACTGGGGACGCTGTCTGTGCATCACAGCTCCTAGAATGTAATTTTGAGAAGTGTAGCCGTGGTCACCGCAGAGACACAGGAAGTAAGATGGAGAGAAAGAGACAAATGAGCCGTGAGTTATCATATGCAAGCCCCCACCACTGATAATACCTGTAATTCTTTGGGGACACAATACACAATACAATAAAAGAGAATCACTTTCTCTTTTCCCATCTTTCTCTCACTATCTGTGTTACAGTTATTTTGTGCAGCGGCACAGAATCCCAATATTGGCAGGCACATCAAATACGTTGCTGTCAGTAAGACATTTCCCTGAATGACATCAGCCTTAAATCACATTCAATAGTGATTAAACATAATTAAATCCCACTGATTCATAGCAGAGAGCTTTAGCCTATAATCCAAACCATTCACTGTGCTTTCATATGAATGATACTTTACTATTTTAAAGGCTTTAAAAACAATGATTGAATTAAACTGAATTTCAACTATATATGTATCCATTTGTTCTTTATTGATAGGATCTCATAGGAAATACACATCACATTTTGGTTTAAAAAGAAAAGGATGTTACATGGAAAAGGCATCATCATTTTTCATTCACACGTGAAAAATCTTAGAGTTGAATATGTATTGCTCTGTGTCAAGAGACCAAGATTAGACATTTTTACAAATTGTAGAACCAGACCCCCAGGAGAAGCCTGAAGCCCAAGGTAAGTTTGTTAAAAAATCCAGAAACAATGTCCACTTCAAACTCTGCACAGACTATATTTGCATAGCATGCATTTGATTTGAATAAATATCCGGTGAAGACTACAGTGACAGATTGCTCAAAATAACTTGATAAATGTTGCATATTCTCTGACAAATTGCACAGACTCTTCAGGTATTCTCTGGAGGAATCCTAGAAAAAAGTACAAAAGGCTGGAAAAGAATAGAATTACTTACAAGAAATAATCCCTCCCGTACTGCATTTACCCTGACAGCTAGCAATATCTGGAGCCGTTTCTACGGGGGCAACAGAATTGTACAAAAGCAAAAAGGGGATGAAAATTCATTTGTTTTGAGTTAGAAATGTAGAAATAAGTAATAGTATAGATATAGTATGTATATTTACAACATCAGATCTGGAGAGCACATCTTTTTCAAATACAAGAATGTTGCATTTTGAGGATAAAATCATGCTAGTCGCTTTGGGTCTTAAAAAAGTGAACACCGTATTTCTTATGTTGCCCTTCATGGGTACACCATTACATAATGTACTTACAGGCTTTCACTGGGCACACACTTTTTTAATATAAAATGTCCTTTTTATCTAATCTCAATAAATATATCCCCTAAAGTGATTTATCTTTTATCCAAAAACCAAAAGCCAGCTTCTTTTCTTTTTGACATTCTACACCAGAACTTGCTGTCTAATGTACATTTATGCTCGCTCTCTCTCTCTCTCTCTCTCTTTCTCTTACTCACTCATACTCATACACACAGATAGACACACCCCAACAAACTCACTGGGGCTCTCCTAGAGGTTTGACTACAGGCCACGGCATGTCAGGTAAAGGTGCCTGGGGCTCAGCAGGGGCCTGGTGTTGCTGCGTCTGCTGGCTGGCCCAGTTTAAGTCCACACCGTTCTTCTTCAATGCAGCCAAGTGCTTGATGTCCAGCGTGGTGAAGGTGGTGAACTGGACCTGGTTCCGCTTACTGGTGGGGGAATGAAGCGGCTCGCTGCGATGTGGCCTGGCCAGCAAGGTGGCTGAACGGTTGGCCATGGGGTCAATTGCCTTTCCCTGAAACTGCTGCTGCTGGGAGCTGGTCCTGCTGCGGCCCAAGGTGGCAGTTCTTTCGGGGACAGCGGGGGCACTCACAGTGGGCAGGGTGCTCTCCAGGGTGCGGTGGCCGATGGAGTCCATGGAATGACGGGACTCCAGAGGGCGATGAGCCTCACGTTTTAGCGTGGGCACTTGAGCTGGAGCACCTGGGGCGGGAGTGCTATGATTGTTGCTCCCCAGCCACACCCAGTCGTGCTTGTGATCCTCCGGGTCCCCGCTGGGTCCCGGGCCTGCCTGTATGGGAGTCTTGTGATTCCGGAAACAGAGCTTATACGAAGCACAGTTGAGCAAAAAAGCCAAGATAGCTACACAGGAGACCCCCACCAAGGCATACATGCCAATTTCCAAGTCTGACATGGCCCTGAATGTCCTAATGAGGTCGCTCTCAATTAACTTTGGAGTTTTAGATTTCGGAGGCTCCTTCTTGGGTGTTACTTCTGCTTTAGGAATGTCTTTGTTAGGGGGGGAATTGGAAATGTCGAGCATGTTTCCATAGCTTCTCTTCTGCCCTTCTCCTTTACTAGCTAAACCCACTGTTGTGTCTATAGGTCTGGCAGTGCTCAGTGGTGTATTTAAGCTTGGCTTGCTCATAGTTGTAGTGGCAGTCGTGGGAATGATAATATATGTGGTACCTCTTGTAGCTCTAGTTGTAGTTCCAATCCACGCGACATGTGGCTGCATATATCTTGTTGAAAATGTGGTTGAAGTGGTAGTTTCTGCCAGGGTGGACCCTCGCTGGTCAGGTACTGTGCTTCTGAACAACCATTTATCCATATCTGTGACAGCATGCTGTGATGTCACTGTCGTTTTAAGCTCACCCAGCACTTCTGATGCACCACCATCAAAATCTTTGTTTCTGTCAATGCCAACCCCACCACCATCACCACCTCCTCCTCCTTCTGCTACTACCCTGCTGCCACTCTGGAAGTTGATCCTGAGGAGCCCCGTGCCCACAGCCAACTTGCTCTTCCTCTTGGATTTCTGGCACTCCTCACAGATCCTCAGCTCCACTCTCACTAGCGCCCCCTGGCCTTCACCTTCTCCTTGTGCTACTACAAACGTGGACTGCGGGGTGCGGCGCACTGTGGCCACCCCCTCATCTGGGGTAGAGACTGTCAGAGAGTAGATACTGCGGTCGAACAGGTCCAGTGGAGCGACTGCACCATCGCTGAACTGAACCCAGCAGCTGACCACTGCTTCCTGAAAGAAAGAAAGAAAGAAAGAACAGACTGTGATAACTGAGCAATATAGAGTTCATATTAGAAAAACAGGTCAGAACACATGCAGCAAATCAATATTCTCCCCTGCCTTCAGTGAGAGCTATATTCCCATGATTGTTAATAACACTAAATTGCCTATGCTAATCTCTTTATGATTACACTCAGTAGGGTGCTATTATGCAATAGATTATAGTCCTATGAAGTCATAGTATGAAATATAATTTAACCAGAGTGGATAAAGAGAGTATAATAGAAGTCCTTTAAAAAAGAACAGAGAAGTACTGTGAAAAGGGTCATGTTAAGAGCAGAATTAGCCAATCCAATCACATTAATACACAATGACCTATTTCCTGTTGCTAATGTGAGCCACTGGGTCGCCACAGACCTAACCTATATTTCGGATTTGAATACATTATGAATCGCCCTGAGCAAAACATTAACAGCTTGCCATCACAGACACAATTGGCTGCTCATCTGCACTGGCATTGTTCTAACAGTTTGTTATTGACAGGGGCAGACCAGCCACAGTGACAGTGTACTGTAGGTAAAGTGAGCTGTCGCTCCAACAGCTATGGACCTCCTAATTGCTGCCCCATGCCTGTGTCGGGGAGCTGGTTTAAAATGGGCAAGCTGCCATGGCTAAATGTGTGAGTGAGCTTTTAAAATGATTATCTGTGCACCCTGTCTGCCTCTTCCGCTCTCTCACACAGCATGGTAACCGGGAGATGATGGTCGGGGCTGTGAACACATTGAGTTCACATTTGGAGAGGAAAAGAGAAAACACAAATATTATTACACCCTTAAGGTCATTCTTGCATAAATGTGCTCTGTTATGGCAATTCTTATCATTCTAATCCTCTCTGTAGAAGCCCATTATGTCTTTGTTGGAAAATGAACATTTAGGATACGTTAATAACACACTATTTTATCATAGCAAGTTTAAAGTGTAATTTTAAGCTTGCCTTCACAGAAGGTTTACAATAAAGTCGTTTTGCATGATATTGTTTGTTTTGCATATACTGCTTCTGCTCCCTGTGCAGGAACAATTGAGCCTCACTGGAGAAAACTTAAATGAATATGGAATAGTGTGCTTATCACCTAACATACGAGATTTTTCTTTCTGCCTTTGGGCTTATGGTCCTTGAAATGTGGGCTGTTGAAAACTCAGTGCTAGAGACACTGACCCTGCACTGCTATCACATTTGGATGTTTCACAATATAATCACTAACAATCCTGATTAATGCCAAATTTCCCCAACAGATCTTTAGATTTCCAAAAGAATAAAAAAATAAAATCACACTACGAACTGTTGTCATGGTATAGAGGGTAAAGTTTCTCTCAGTCCAAACATGAGAAGAAATGATTTTTCCTAAAGATAATCTGACTTGCAAGCCAGGACTCCTCTGTAGACCTCACAAGAATAAGTAAAACTACTTCCTATACTCAAGACGCCACTTCCCTCCCCTGCCCTTTGTCGAGATATAATTCCCTACCATCAACCAAAGTTTCCACCGCCACCCAACCAAACACTAGTTTTAAATTCCCTCCAACCACCTCCGAACAATGGGGGAGGGATCCTTTCCCCTTTCTATTCAGAACCTTTTCATTCCTCACATGATCACTTTGTATTACTTGTATCCACTGTACCCTAATATTTCAAATTAAATGTTTCATTGTATGTAGTGCTTTCCAACTATTCTGTTCCTAACAGATGTCTTGCCAAACACTTGACGTGGTTGTAGCACAAGCACTGCTGCCTAAATACAGTGTGAGGTAGGCAAGATGACTCCCTGCTGGTCATGTTGGTCCTAACAATGCACTCTCCAGGCACCTGCACACAAGCCAGTAGATTTAGGATCTAATGAAATTAAATTTAGATTAAAATCAATCAAATCAATTAATTTGTTAAACAGGGTTAACTACACCTGCAATGTAGGCAATTCCTTTGGCTTTAGCCAGGCTATAATTAAGTGCAAAATCCTAAATCTAAACACTAAGATCAATACTGAAGTCTTATGTGCAAGGTTTGATTTGTATGTGGGAAAATCAAAGAGTAGCTACACATATATTTGTTTCTAATCTGCTAACAGTGCAAGAAGAAGCATGTTGGTCTTAAAATGCTGGTCTATGAGGACAGTGATGTTATTTATGCTTTTGCTTTATTATACATGCTTCTGTGAGTGTTTCCAGGCTGGTGTGCGTAATAAAAGGATGAACCTTGTCAGTGGAAGTCACGGATGAATGCCAGGGGTTTGTTAAATGTTAAATGCCCACATTTTGAAAAAAGAAACAGGGAAAGAGGGATGTTTTGAGACTTTGCTCATATATGCAAAAGCATAGCTGCAATGGTAGCAGATAACTACAAGAGGGAAATAGCTTACGTGTTAAAAAGCCAATAAATAATTACACAGTTAGAATAGTACATACAGAAAAACACATTGTGGACTCTCACCTTTGATATTTAATCACAGCCTAAAGCTCTCTGATGAAACTTTGTCTATGAGGCTGACACTGACAGGTGCTCTCATGTCAGTGGATCAGTGGATCAGAGTTTATATATATATATATATATATATATATATATATATATTTTTTTTTTTTTTTTCCATTGAAGGAAAATTAGGACTGTTAAATTTTAGACACTTTTATAATCCCACATTGTATTTATAATTTATTATTACGCACATTATTCACTGCTTTTGTTTCTTTCTTGTCCCATATGATTTTCACATTCTGTTGAATGGTCCTTCACAGGTTATGAGGCAAGGCTAAAAATGAGTAACTGTAAAACTAAAAGGCATAAACAGAGACAAGTACCATCATGAACAGCTGAGCCGTGGCCCACACTTTTATGCTTTGTGTGTTACAATTTTCCAGTTACTTACCTGTTTGAGCTGCGTGATCATCTCCCGCGTGGTTGCCGTGGCGACGATGGCCCTGTTGCTTCCGGGGCTGAGCTGCAGGGACAGAGAGAGTCCAGAAACCAACTGCACCCCCAGCTCTGTCACACTCACTTTGTCATCCACCACCCTGATGCTCCTCTCAGCCAGGACCGATGACGTCAGAGGGGACAGCACCTGCAACAAGTAAAACCTCATCTAAACTGCAGGGGGATTTAGATGATTATAGCATGCACAGCAACTGATAAAACCACACACACACACACACACACGCATATCATGGCTCACCTGCACAGTAGTAGTGCCCACAGCACGTCCCTGCAGCACCACCCCATCCTGCACCCTGGCTACATCAGGATCTGCCACTTTTAGCGAATAGCGTACAAGATTGGTCACATCCACCTGTCAATCAAAAGAGAGAAAAACATGACTTTTAATTGTTTACTGCGATATTGTATAAATATTATCCTTCCATTACTTCATTGTCTAGCTAGCTGTTGTAACTTTTGGAACATGAAACTTCTGTTTATTGTCTGACAAATCTAGTTAAGACTGGGTAACCTACATCCTGCTAGTAAGTGCTGGCATGTGTGCTTCGGTTAGGACTGTTAAATGTTTTTACCTGCCAGTCAGGACCCAGGAAGTACTCAACAGGCTCTGCCCCAGTTATTGGGTCAGCTAGCACCTCAGCGTCAGCCTGGGCTATGAAGTGTGTTAGCACCTTGAGTGTAGAGTGCTGATACTGCAGCATGCAACCCCTGCCCTTCCTCATCTCCTCCTCTTCCTCACTGTCCCATGTCGACCTGACACACAAAGGTAATCAGACACGAATATTCACATACTTTCCTGACAGTTTAGAATAGTTTAGGAAACAAGCTTTTTTGCTTCCTTGCAGAGAGTTAGATATCATGTTCATGCCTGTATGCTAAATATGAAGCTTCAGTCAGGAGGTGCTTAGCTTAGCTTAGCTTAGCATAAAGACTGGAAGCAGGGGGCAACAGCTACCCTGGCTTGGTCCAAAGTTAACAAAATTCTCCTACCAGCACCTCCAGTACATAATGTCGGCTATCTCCCCAGGCATCCACTCTCAATGCTAAGCTATGCTAAGCTAAACTAAGCTAACTGTAGCTTCATATTTAGGTATGAAAGTGGTACTGATCTTCTTCAAGAAAGCAAATAAGCTTATTTCCCACAATGTCAAACTATTCCTTTAGGGACAAAATTCTGAATAGTGTGTTATTGCATGCACTGTACACAATTATTTACAGGATATGAAGATATTTTTCAGTGAAGTGTAAATTCTGTGTGGTGTGAATTTTTTAAGAACCTTCCTGCAAAATAGTTCTGGGTAGCAGTAGCTCTAAATGCATTTTCTAACCAAGCTTCAACCAAATGGCTGAATTATTGAGTGAAATGCACTCAGACTCATTCACAAAAATATGCATATTATGAGTGTTGATCTCTCCTTATTTAAACTGTTAACAATGACACTTCATGGAGTTAATCTGTGATATGAACTCCTAAATGTCGTTTCTAATGGCCAGCAGAGAGACAATGAACTCAAGAACAATACTGGAGATCAGCAGTGTGGTTGTTGATGCTCTCGAGGCACAAAACATTTGCTGAATGACCTTTCCTTCTAAGTGAATTTAAGGTAAATTAAGAATCCCACGGCTGACTGGATTGTTTGTGGCTGATAGAGGTTAAGCTGTGAACCATCCTGAAACCCCTCAGCAATGATCATATAATTATCATAAGCACAGGTGGTCTGCCACACACTGCACCACAGGTGTGCTGGAGGGCTGGTAGATATGCTTTCACACTGCAGGCTGAAAGCTACTGTCAAGAGCTACAGTCCAAATAAACATCATTATTATATAGCCTAAGGTCAGAGCTTAACATGCGATGGAGATGCTGCTTGAATTAAATAAGTGTTACTCAACACCAGATGGCAAACTAACTCTTTCCTCAGTCCTTTTGTCAATCTGCAGAGAATAAACTGTAATTATTTCAACGTGTGTCTATATATTTGTCTTATATTTGTCTTTGATTTGATTCAAAGTATGAGTCTTTGAAATTACAGAATTCAGAGCATCAGTATTTAGTTAGTTTCTAAAATATTTTTTGTACTGCCATGGTTACTCAACATTTCTAAATTCTTTCTTGACCTTTGAGCCATCATGCCTTATTATTAACATCAACAAATACAGTGTCATAATTAGTCTTAACTGATTACAAGTGTTTATTTCAATCTATTTTGAAACCAACAGTGATAAAATAGCAGCAAAAACTTTACTGTAAATCATAATCTGTTACAATTTAACGGTACACACACACAAAAAAAAGGGAAAAAAAGAAAGCAATGCAGGGGTGAGGATGTTTCATGGATCTACCCTGTTTTTAAGTAAATAAACAGAATTTAAGTTTTGCGTATGAAGCCCAAAGTCTAATACCAGTCTGTTCAGTCTCTATCAATTAGACAGAAATTCCAGTTGCTTCTCTGCCACATACATGCACATGTCTAACACAGTAGCATGCAGTAACACAGGCATGACACAGAAAATTCACCACTTTTTTTCACCATGAGCTGAAACTGGCCATTATAATCACCATAGAAATTTCACATTTCTGACCTAGTATTTGTTTGTGGAGACTGGTATCGAATGTTTTGGAAAATGAAAGCCCCAAAGAGTTTTCACCCTGGAGAAAACTAACAGCCCATCAGTTGGCCATCATCATTAGTATTGAGTGAAAAATAATGACTACTGTAAGCATTGAGTGAAATTCTACTAATCTTTATCTCCAGGCAACTGTGTTGCCTCTACAGTGTCCTACTCACTAATGCACCAAACACAGATGTGATGTTTTTAGGACTGCCTATATATATATATAGTATACAGACGGATATTAGAAACACACCTCTCAATATGCTGTAATCCAATTCAACACCACCACTAATGACAGACTCAAAAATGACAAAACAATCCACATCTCTCTGACACTGTGTCAACAAAAACTGATTATTATAAACTTTGCAAAGACACAGACACAAAAATCACATATGGACAGGCAACAGCTTCCAAATGTTTTGATTTTTTGCTTCACATGGAACAGTAAATGGACTAGGCTAGCATTAATGTTTTTTGGCCAGCTATAGCTTAGCCTAATGTAAGCTAAAAGCTAAGTAGTTAACTTTGCATACATTAAATCAATGAGCCCTCATCACAGACAGTGTGGCAACTAAATCTTTAATACAAAGATTTAGTTGCCTTAAAGTTGTCTTTAAAAATCACTAAACAATCGGCCATGTCTAACATTAGTTATATGTTATTGATAGGTGGCAAGGAGTAAAGTTAGCCTTTATTGTTGTTGCTGTCTCATCAGGACTTGTTCAGGACTAAAAACGCAAAGTTTTTGACTCAGGACTTTAAAGCCAAGACTAGAGACTTTGTGTCACCTTTGCTTTTAAATAATGCGGTTACAAATATAATGAAAAAGTTTTTAAAACAAGTCCCTCACATGGCACCCTCAGAATCGAGCTAAGGGGCATGTATAGCAATGCAACTGTTTGGCACAGAACTGGTTCAGGATTACCTCCTGTTGCCTGTAGTAACGGGGACCCTCCAGCCTTTGATCTGGCTGAGCTCGGGGTCGGCCACATCAATGAGCAAGGGCAGGCGAGGCATCCATACACTCATCTCCAGCTGAGCACTCAGGAAACCGTAAGTGAAGTTGAGCATCACACTGCTCTTCCCTCTTGTCTCCTTCCCATTTACATACACGTATTCACATCGCTCTGACACCTGCACAAGGCAGACAAGAAAAAAGAGGAAGAGGAAAGGTGAATGAGGGACTCAAACTTCAACAGTCAAGGCATCCCTTTTTTTCTGCCGGTCTGTAAGTCTATAAATGTCTTGATACTGAGCAAGAAAGGGAATTTGATGAGTTCAGAATCGCTGGACTAGAGTTGGGACTGAACTGTCGTCTAGTGATTGGGATTCAACTTTCTCCAGACATGCACTAGTGGTGGTTTTTCCATTTAAAACCCAATGGAAAATGAATAAGAAAGTTTTAGTAGGAACTGGAAAAGAGGGGAGAGGTGGGAACAGAGGCACCAATACAAATAAGCCAAAACTAAACAGACACACACATTTTATCAATTTCGCACTACTTCCAAAGTCTGGCCAGGGAATCACACAATGTTTCTGTTTATGTCATGTAAATTCACAGCCGTGGTCTCTATGAAACTGTTACCGAATATAAATTAGCTCTGCCTTACGACTGTTCCTGTACTGCTGTACTGTAGGGGGGGAGCGTTGCAGTCCCTACCAGTGAGAGCAATGAGGTGAGACACAGCAGTTGGTGTGTTTTATTTAAGATTGGAGGCCTATCTCCACTGCCTCCTCACTTATCTTAACAAACCAGTGGCTCCACAGAGGTAATTGGAGGGCACTAGACTGGAGAATAGAGTGTAGCACTGGAGAGAGGGAGGCGAAAAAGGGGGAGGCGGAAAAAGTGAGGAAAAAGCAGAGGGAGTGATGACTTCCAAGGTAAGTCAACTTGAACTCCTGTGGAAACGTTGAGGGGGACTAGTCTGTGAAGATCTTTTCCCGTTGTGCAGACTGGTCCGGACCAAAATCTCTGATGTCTTGTGCAGCTCTCCAATGCAACTACATACTGAAGGGTCAATGGACACTTGGAAACTAAACTCTATGAGAACTTAAATCATTTTTTTTAGCTCAGATATGAGACAAGTTGATAAAAAACATTTTAAACTTGTGAAAGTAATTCTTTATCCTGCAATTTAAATCTTTTTTGGGGTATTATTTTAGCACTTCCTTCTTTATTCTTTGGTGGTCAGCCTCTATATGCACTGCTGTGGGCCTACCGTAGATTAAGAATGTTGTATGCTACCTATTTTGCAAACCACCCTGCTGTGTTTTTAAATGTTTTATCTACTATTCCAGGATTCAATTGCTTGCCATTAATTTTGGTTCAATATGAAAATCTATAAGCACATTTGAGAAACTTGCTTTGATTGTGAATCCATCATAGTAAACATCATGTCTGCTCATTTTTGTCAAAGTGAGAAAATTATGAGAAAACACAGCAACTAAACAACTAAAGCAAGTTTCAGGAGTCTGCTTACTGACAGAAATCAATGGAGGCCAACGGCTGAATGAAGCGGCAGGAGAAATACATTTAAAAGCCCAAACTTTAAATGGTCATTACAAATGTAAAGTGTAGTGTAATGTAATGTGGAGTGTAAAAGTGACTCTGCTGTCCCCCTCCTCTATGGAACCTTTTAGCGTCTTTCAGCTCATTGTTTTGGCAGCTGTCTTCAGCAAGAAACTTAGCTAGTCGCTAACTGACAAAGTTACCAACTAGCTGTGAACACAGTGGAGCATTTAGCAGCTGAAGAGACAGATATTTCCTTCAGGAGTTGGTGCCGAGCATATTTACAGCTAAAAAGAGAGGGAATATTGAACTTACATTCACCGGGTGGCCAGAAACAAGACGCCAAATGAATGCTAACATTGCACTGCGTCTTCTGAATGTGTAAATAGGCAACTGTTTGCTTGTTTTCCATAACAACTTTAGAAAGTGATAATGTGTCAATATGTCAGCTTGTTCCGCTGGTCCCCAAGTGGCCAAGAAAAATCAATAAATGCTGCTTTAAAGGGCTCAAACGTGCAACCACACTAGGATTCTTTAACTTGTTCTTTCGACACACACACACAACCAATCTTAAGTTAGCATGTAGCTAAGTATACTGTATGTGAATCAGTCCCTAATAGAGATTCACCCTTGTGGCAGTAGTATAAATCTAAAAGTTTGTGGTTTCAAACTTTAACTTCATCTCGTTAGTGGCATTGCTCTAAGAGGGGTCAGTGACCGCAGGAAGCATAAGAGACCATTCAGAGACACAATAATAACTGGATTAAGTTCCTCTACTGATACAGAAAATCATTACAAACAGTCTCCCTCTCTCTGGCTCTTTCTCACTCACTTAAGCTTACACACTTCAACACACTGCCTCACACTCGCAAAGCCAGCAGCTGCCGTGTCGTCTAATGGAAAATAATATAATTCCTTTTCTTCTTCTCTGGTATTCTCTTCCCTGTCTCTCTCTCTCTGCTCCTACTGCCCCAGTAACATGGATCCATGACACAAAGGTCAAATCACTGTGCTTATGGACTGAGTGGTGGGATCATGAGTTCAGTCTCTAATGCCGTATGGAAGAGGCTGCTTTTATCCACGATGCTTTGACACACACACACACACAGAGAGAGAGAGAGAGACTAGAGCTGGACCTGTTGAGTATGATGGCACAGTGACAGTGGATGTCTTGGAGTCATACACCAAAAGGAATCTTGTTTTTCAATGTCTCCAAATTCAGTTTAATTACTGTCAAACATTCAGCAAACTTGCTTTGTTTGCAAATTAGGCCTGAATTATGTATTCAATTAATACTGGAATTAAATATGAGAGAAACAAAGGCTGCAATAGGTTTTTTAAATATAAAAAAAAAGCTAGGTTTCCATTTGTTTAAAACACATTCAGCTGATTACATATTATTTACACATACTGTGAAGCGTGCATACACAGTGAGTACTGAATGATCAAGCTTTCCAGTTTCACGTTATTTAAGATTAATTTGTCGTGTGGCACCAATGCACTGAAGAGAAGCTCTATTGAAAAGTCTTGTACTGTAATGTAATATCTGCAATATCCATTGGATTTACATAGCTGACTGTTTTTCACCTTATTTGATTAATTTACCACATGCTCCAAAAAAGAACAGGGTTATATTTATGGTTTACATTCAGTTTGATTGGAATTTGGAGACAAATCTTCATTACTGCTTTATGAAACACAGCATGGATGCATTTCCACAATTCTGGCAGTGCAATTGCTCTAAAAGCATACAAATGCTATATCTACCAAAATATTTCCTGTGTATTTTCCCACTTTGATTATCTCAATCCACGTTTATTAGGCTTGTGGTCGTAATGGCTTACCTTGAGTACATCCTCCTCTGTAGACCTGCAGCTGGTGTAGTTGGTCACATCAGTGACTGAGCCATCGGCCTCCACAGCCAGAGTTTTCAAAGGAACCGACACCATTTCACCCGTCAGCACCGCAGTATTCAAGATGTCAGTGTTCTGTGTAGAAAGAAGGGCAGATAAAGAGCAGGTTAGTAAACTTAGTGGATGCGTTGTTGTTTTTTCAAGTGTAGTTTGAAGGTCAAAGGCTGAGATTAGCCTAGCTTAGCTTAATTGCTGGAAGTCACATGCTAGATAGATCGGAAATACATCAAACCTTTCCAGATGAACAGCTGCTCTAACTACACCACATGCTGTAGTCTCAAAACTAACAAGGAATTGAGTTTATGAAACATCCAGTCCACTTCTTCTTCTTCACACCACAGCAGCCAATATAGTAGATGTAGTAGATACAGTTCCAACCAATAATACAGAGTCTTGGAAGTCATTTTTAATGCTAGGTTACCTTGATGCTGAAGAAGGTGTATTATACCTTTGAGAGGAGCTGCTACCTGATCCCACTGACATCCAGTAATTGAGTTAAGCTATAGGTTAACTTGATTTTATCATTCAGCATGTTAAGTATAACTTCAAACTGCACACAGAGAAAAAATAAATTAAAATTAAAAGAAATTAGCCAATATTATCAAGGTTACTCTAAGTACGAAACATAGCAGAATTTCTCCAAAACTCAAACTATATAGTAGCCTACTGCTTTGTTATAAGGGTGAAAGTATATAGAAAGAAGGTAGGCTTTATGCACACTGTACATGAGAAGCTTGTTTGAATATCCTGCTGGACTAATCATTATACAATACAATCATCACTATTTGCATGGGGGCGGGGATGACAGGCAGAGGTTGTTAGCAAGACTCACAGGGATTAAAACACTTGCAGGCTCACAAACTTTAAATCACACTGATGCAACACTCACACTCAAGCTGGACAGATGTGCTAAAAAAATAATATAAAAATAGTAATATCTCTATGATGATAATATGCATGTCTGTGTCTCACAAACTCACAAACCTGGATGAAAATAAATCCTCTACTGTGTTGTATTACCCATACAGCTGATCACCACTCAAAACACCTAAACCTGATTACATTTCTAATCTTCCAATACATTTTCCCACCTTGTACTTTACATCTTTGTCAATGCTTAGCAGCAACTTAGCTCTTATACATCCCACAAGTTGTCATCAAGCCTGATGTAGCTTTATTTTTACACTCCTCCTTCAACATGGATTTACAACTACTTCCCAGTTTATAAGATCTCTGATAACGTCTGTTTAATCTATTATAGGTAGTGGCAGTGTGTGTGTAAGAAGCTCTGGTTGATCAGTGTTTTTTGTTTTTTTTCCCTCCTGATGCTTGTGGACTAAAGCATCAGGCAACATTCGGCAGATGTTCCCCGGCAGCTTCACATTCTGAACTCTGTCGGCCTGACAGCTGCTGACCGCAATTCCAAAAGGACATGATCTAGTTCAGACTGCGACACTGACCCAAACATAAGCCACTGGATCAGGGGTAGCACAAAATCAGAAAGCAATATCAGCGCTCTGTGGTGCTGGCAGCGTCACACTGAGAGATCTTGACGTCCGATGTTTCTGCAAGCTCTGCAGTAATCTGGCTTGCAGCGATCAAGTTCAGCTCAAGCAGTTCAGCTCTGTCTTAAATCTGCTTCTTGTCTAAAAACAGCGTTATATTTACACTGGTACTGTTCGTTCAGTCATTCTTTTATTTACTTGTTCATTCAGTGAGTCAAAGTGCTAAATCCTTTATAGGGTTATATGAAAGGGAGATGAACACTTCATTAACATGGGAAGAACATGCAAACATCACGCAGAAAGGTCAAAAAATCAAACACACAGCTTTCTTTGCTGTGAGGCAAGAGCCACCGTACCTTTCCTTCACTTCCCTTCAATAATGATTTTAATAAATGTACATTTTCTGCTGTTGTGCATCTTTCATTTATTTATGTCTGTAGTGGAGGGGAGGTTCACATGTGGTTGTAATAGTAATATGTTCTGCTATAAATATAAAGATACACTCATTTTTACTTTAAAGGAAAAGAGCCACATCCTTCTTATAAAACAGGTCTATATACTACAGGAGAAAAACATGTTTTTTTCCTCATGTGCATCCTGTGACTGAGATGAAACAAATTTGCTCCCCAATGTTTGTTTGATTCATGTTGACTATTGTACCATGAAATAGCCTACTGAATCTCCTGTCACAAGGCAGTCATGTATCTACCTTGTCATTCATGGTGGTCGTCTCATAATGTAAAGTTTTTTGAGACAAGTACACATAGCAGCAGGTAATCACAGTGTTTGTACAGCTTTTTAAGAGTAGAATAATTCAAGCACTTTTCAAGCACTTTCAAGGTACCTATACTAAAAATGTCCAGACTCTCAAAGCGTTTATCATCACATCTAAATTGTTACTATAAATGCCAGGAGACAACAAACAAATATGACAACAGGATAATTTCATTTCAAATATTAAAAGATGTTTGGTTTACATGAGTGATTGTGTAGATGATGAAACACCAGATTATGTTGAAAATCAAGCATTTTTCAAGGAGTATATTCGAATTCAAGCATATTCCTAACCTTGACAACATAACGGTTAAAATTAAACATTTTCCAAACTTTCAAGACTTTGTACGAACCCTGGAATCAGTCTAAGCATCAAAAACCATATTGATGCATCATAGATAATACTGCGATCACAGTGTCACAATGTCAGGCAGAGGTGATTTGAATTTTTATCAAACTCTGCTCTGATGACCTGTAGTAATTTGACATGGAGGAAAAACTAAATTAAAAAAATTGATTGGTAACAAAAGCGACTAGCTGACATGATATTAATTTCATTCTTTTCAAAAGCAACAATTAACTGTAAGACCAGAATTCACATTTTTGAGGGATTTTTACCATTTGCGTAAGTTGAATGCCAAACAAATATCTTTTTTAAACCAAGACTGTATGATATGATGTCAGGCAGAACAGATCATATAGAAACACTAATTATTGTGTGGATAGAACCGTGCAACTGAGTGGAAATTTCTTTAAGGAGGCCACACGATGACTGACTTTGAACACATCCAGCTGGCACAACAAAGACTAGAACATCTGTGCAAGTAAGACCAACAGAAGCAGCACTTTTCTCTGCAACCAGGAGTGCACTACTGACATTTCTTAACATCTTACAAGTTAAATGACAAAAAATTATATTTATGTGAACTCTGAGATGTTACCGTCTCACCTTGTTTATACGTCATGGGGATCATCAGGAAGTTAAGTGTAGGAAACTGTCTTTTATCCAGGCAATGAATATCAATTTCATTAAGGCTGAGTGAGGCAGTAGGAGACCCTTGCATCACCCTGCTTTAATGTTCAACCAGTGACAAAGCCAAGTGCCCTGGTGTAGGGCATGTCTACAATTAACAGATCCTCCCATTCCTTTGTATACTTTATAGAGCCTCCTCCTTCCTCAAAAATCTGGATTAATAAGACTACAATAGATACAATAGATCATTTACTGTGCGCCCTGCAGGGTTCCTATGAGTAATGTATATGCAAGAAGCAGAACTCCACTATAAATTCTGCATTTTAAACAGTACAGAAATTAATACAGATATTGTCCTCACCATGACCAGAGGTGCCAGCCCCACATAGTCTCTCTGAGTTGTGTAGATCCGCATTATGCCCACATCCTTGACGTTCCCCGACAACTCCAGACGCCAGGAGATCGTCTGACTCTCAGCCTGCTCTGAAACATCTTTTGGCACAAAGTCCAGTTGTAAAACTTCCAGAAGACCCCTGTTTGGAGATAAGGTTTCAAAATACAATATGGTTAGGCAAGTTAAAGCAATCCTAGGTAACCTTTGCTGAACACAAGTGGCTATTATGGGATAATGGCAAATGCTAGTGTAACAGTAGCACAAGTCAAAAAGAGTCATTAAGTCAGTGAACTGACTCAGTGAACCCAGTGACACCGCAAAGTCTATCTAAAGTTTGTCAGCGTCAGCTAACATTAGCCACCATAAGCTACCAGATCAAGTAAGACTGTAGCGACAAAACCTGTGGGCATATTTCCAGTAGCTGAACGAGGGTGGCTTTAGTGCTTACGAATTCAGTGTTTCATTTGTAGGTTAAAGAATTTATTTCTTCTTTCCAGAGTTACATAGTCTCGCTTTAAAAGGTTTCATTCACATATTTTTTGGAGACATACATTTTAAAATCAAAACTATATTGTGTTTTGGCTTGGGCGTTCACTGAAACAATGCAAACAGCATTCCTAATAAAGGTCTAGTGTAGAGGCTGACATTCTCTACATTTAATGTAAATATAGGCCACACTGTTTCAACAGTTTTACATTTACTATTAATTCAGATTTAGACACAGCAAAATCGTGGCTTTACTGCATATATTACAGGAAAATAAATCATGAAAACTAAACTAAGTTCAGGTTTTATCCCAATCACCACTAATTAAGTTAAACTGTGGTGGTCATTCGGAGGGTAAAATTGGTGAGTGTTAAGATATTGTTAGCACACTATCTAAAATTAAATGAGTGTAATGTTAAGGATTATTTTGTTCAGTCCACTGTTAAATTACTAGAAGTGATGCAGTTATATAACCAAGACAAACAGGTGTCATTTCAATCAGTTAGAAATCCAGCAGAAACCTAATGTTGTCCTGTTGAATATTTGTTTTTAAACCCTCTGGAAACTGTCATATTTGACTCTTTTATAAAACACCGTCTGGTGTCATGAGACAAAGATGCTTCACTGCGGAAGGAGCTGAGATGAGGTGTGTACTCTCTCGTGCTCCTTGGAGAGACACTGCCTATGAAAATGAAAAAGATAGAAATTACTCTGAAATTTGTGAAAAACAAACCGTAGTTTGAGTTTGAACCAAAAGTGAACGCAATACACAAGAGGTCTCATTTCCATCAGCAGATGGAAGAATAAGGTGAGAGTGTGGAAAGAAGATTAAGTGAGCTGGCAGAGACTTGAGCCAAGTATTCTGGTCAAAGGATTGTCAAAGAAATGGCATGTGATGTTATTTGATGCTGGAGAGAGTGTGTAGGCATACCTGCCAGGAGGAACAGATCAAAGGGAAAATAGAGCAGAATGTGAATGGAGCTGTGGCACTTTGAAGTGGAGCAAAACTTTGCATAAAGAAAAACAATGAACCTCTACGGTACATGGCCAAAACTCACATTTTAAAAAGGTCACAAATATTGAAATCAGCAGCAACAAAGACAAACACATAGATATATACATATAAAAATATTCATGCTCTATCAAAAGGAACTCAAGGACTGACCGCTGTACAGGAAGGAATGAAGAGTACCATAAATTAATTAAAAGAGGCCATTATGAGGTTATGAGAGGCTCTCTAGGCCACTAATGAAAAGAAACATGAAAAACACACACATGAGAGTGAGACAGAGAAACCCAGAAGGGGTTAATGCCCCTATTTCCAGGAAATCCATATATGGGGGGGGGGGGGGGGGTTAAACCCCTGGACGTATCATCACTTCAAAGCCCAGTGGTGGGTGTATGTGTGCTTGCATGTGTTGTGTGTGTCCTGGTGGGAGCTCAGTACAAGGGACACGACTTGGAATATCTCTCCTTCCTAATCCCCTTCTGAACGTGCAAGCGCTTAAGCCTGGATAACGTAGCCGTGATTATGGATGATTACGGATAAGTGGGTCGGACGGACGGCGGGTGATGTGTGTCTGTGTGGGCGGGAGGTTGCTGGGCAGAGGTGGCTGTTGTGGTGTGTGCCACCACCAGCATCAAGCAAAACTGTTGTAACCAACTGGTGTGTATCAGTTAAATCAGGCAGTGAAAGGGCTATGAAATTAATTTACTTTTAAGTCAATAGAAGTAGAAGCACTTCAAGCACTTCTTTTTTTGTAAGGTATTATAAACAGGTGTATATGTGCTTTTCTGTGGGGTGCAAGGGTGATGGGTGGTGGCAGACATAGTTGTGATTTTGTCTGATTCTTTTGTAAAGTAATCATTGTAATAAATGATAACTTAAGTATTTTAAGAAAATATAAAGAAAATCAAAGGAATTGAGGAAGCTAAGTTCAGCTGAGTTGCATTAAATCAAGCTAAGTTTTCCAGAATTGCAAAAAGGAAGCCCCAATTATCCATCTTTTATTTTTGAGCATTGCTGTGTCCTATGAACATCTTCAGTGCATCCTAATGAAAACTAAACACAGCCGGCGACTGAGATACACATGAGTACGCTCTCATCTCTACTGACAAATGCAAGTCTTCTACATGAAAACTGATGCAGTGACACATTCTTTCACACAGACAAAAACTAAATTGTGTGCACATGACTGCTTACAGTCTGTGCTCACTGAGTACAAGGCCACAAATGATTACTTTTGCTCTGGAAAAAAATTTTCATTTTCAATTTGTCCATGCTCTGAAAAGCAAATGTAACACTGAAGGTATTTTTTCATGATACTGATCGCCTTTCCTTTTGGTAGCAGCAGGGATTATTGAAATCTCAGAAATAAAAGACAATAAGAAATGCTAAAAGATAATGTGTTTTTTATGTGTAGATAAAATACATTTGAAAGGTGCTGGTGAAAACACACAAACCTCTAACACTGTGCACATGTACTGCACATGTAGTGGACTGACCTCTTTGCAGTGACAGCAACCTTCCTCTGGCAGACAACAGAGACAGTGTTGGGAGTCGCTCCTCTGCCAGGCTCCACTACGATGTCCCACAGCGCCGAGTCACTGGGTCGCGCTGCACTGAATGACAGGCCCGTTTTTACTGTTGCCCTGCAGAAAATAGCAAACAGAAATACACATACGTAGTCCAGTTAGTGCAAGGCATGAATTTTACTCACAACTATACACATAAACATGCATAAATACACAGTCTTTTTCAAAATCTTTTATTATTTAACAAAGACACTGTATGACACGTATAGGACACTGTACAATACAGTGTAATAATTCCCTAACATTGAACAGAAATACTTGAATTGTGACCATCTGTGTCTTTTGTATCTACAGCAACACTGTATCCAATCCAAGCTTTTGTAAAAGATGTTTTCTGTGTCTTTTTGTATCTGTTGTCTTGTATACTGAGACATAAGTGTGTGGGATGGTACTGAGGATTGTGTGTGCTTGCTTGCAAAAAAAGCATGCTTTTTCTGTGTATACATGCGCGTGTTTTGTATGTGTTCGTTTGTGTGTTTAGTCGTTCATGTTGTGCCTAACGAGGTGAGTCACCGACAGACTGATGTGTCGCAGGCTGCCGGCAGACTGCGAATTAGCAGGGGTATTTATTCCCATTAGCCCTGGGGAGAAGTGGGAATCAGTTAATCAGATGTCTGATTCAGACACACACACACACACACACACACACACCAGTCTGCCAGGAGAGATAGAACGTTTATTATAAATAATGTGAATGGACCAGACGGTCTTGGAGGTCCAACAATCACCAAGGCTTTGTTTTTTTAAAGCAGATGTCCCTCTGCTAAGTTGTTGCATCAAATATCATTGGACAGCATCATAGAGCAGTCATAGGTTGAAAATTGATGCAAGGGACACAAAAAGCTTCTGATCCATGTCTAAAATGCAACGATTCACTAATCTGCACTCACGCAGACACCTAGCTACGGGGTGGGAGCCTCGTGTGTTTCCAAAACAGGCCAATTTCCTCATGGCAGGGATTCAAGGAGGTGCTGGAAACGTTCCAGAGGGAATTCAGCCCATGCTTACTCAAGAGCATCACTCAGCTCCTGCAGTTTTATCAGCAGGATATTCACGCTGAGAATAATTTGGAAAACCTCAACCCTCAATAAGGTGTTGTATTAGGTTTGCAAACTGCAGATGCCGCTGGATTAAAGGCACCAACACAATCTTGAGATGACGTGTGACGCCCATGTGACAACGGGTAGATTCTGTGGCCATGAAAGAATGCTTATTGTCCGAACGAAACAATTAGCAAGAAGCTAAACGGAAAAACAAAAGCTAAACACAAGGTAAGTTAAACACATTCACAATATGATTAAACTTCCTTCAGCTGTCTCACCAGGAAGGAGGACAGATCTACACTTTCATTATGTCTACCACAAATTCTGTTGCTGCCCTCAGCATGTTCAGACACAAAGTTAGGATTTATTAGAAGAGTAAGTTTTCTACTTTCTAGCAGTGGCCCTCTAGCCAAGTCACTTCATGGTCTGATAGTGATAGATTTAGTGGTAGATTAGCATAATATACTTGGAACTCATTGTATAAATGCTTCTTTTTTACATATTTGCTGCCAAGCAATGGTTTAGAGAGACAACCTGCTATTTTACAGCAAACAGCAGCCACCATTTCAGTTTTAACAACCTGTATTGCTGTCATTTCAGCAACAAACCAATCTTCAACTAGATGAAGATTAAAACTGACAGATGAAAGACACACACACAAAATCCATTCATGCTAGAATTAAGGTCAGTATGCATGCCCTCATGCAAACACACACACACACACAAATACACACTTACAAATACTGATTTGTAATCAAACAGTAACCAGACTAATCAATAACCATTGAGACGGGGTCAAGGTCAGGGTTGTTTGACAGACACAAAACACAGTATGCAAGCATTCACACACACGCACACACACACACACACACACACACAATTGGTCTTTGAAGCAAACTGATAAGGTGACAATTCAACAAAT
Organism: Macquaria ambigua; assembly: GCA_008360985.2. Classification (NCBI taxonomy): domain Eukaryota; kingdom Metazoa; phylum Chordata; class Actinopteri; order Centrarchiformes; family Percichthyidae; genus Macquaria; species Macquaria ambigua. Next base: position 70,444 of record VMKM01001569.1, on the reverse strand, counting down.
GCTGGATAAAGACAAACAGAGATCGATTTCTGGATTGAAACCTTGCACCTGAAGGCAAAACATTCACATTTCATTTTCATTTACTATTAGAATGAATATAAACATTGATTTAATTTCATAGATCAAGCAGGCAGACCAAGAAAGCAAAAAGAAAGCAAACAAAAAATGAGACCTTATTTTAGAGAATGTTAAATCTGTTGTTTTCTTACATCTTCATTTTTTATTTAGAGATGATACTTGGTTAGTCTGATCGCAGTGCAGAGCAAACTAACAGATTATGTTTCAATTAACAGCAGTTGTAACGTATGATAAATATTTTGCATATCACAATTGAACCAAGCTGCCTACATCCATTAACTCATTTTCTTGCTGCTTGTCCAGCTGAGCGTTGCAGTGACAACAGCACCTGATGACCATCCTTCCCAGGGGTACAAACCACTTCAGCTGGCTCCCGTTGAGTGTGGAGGAGCAGTAACTCAATGCCAGGATTTTCCTGGATCACTGAGTTTCTCTCCCACAAGCTGACACGAGCCTCCCCGCAGAGAAACCTCATTTCGGCCACTTCTGTTCTCACTCTTCTGTTCTCTGTTCACTGTTCTCTTTTTCAGCCACTACCCACAGGTCATGACCACAGGTGGGGGACTGAATGGATATCGACCTGTAAACTGAACAACTCTTCACTGCTGTCTTACCAAAGTCAGTCAATCTCTTTGTTTAAAAATGTGAAAGTTGGAGATCTCCTAACTCTGTTGTTTGCCTGTTAATTTGATTAGAAGAAATGTTTTGAAAGCATTTTGTGTTCCTCTCAGATTGAATTTAAATATTCCAATGATACATCAACACTGTATACTACTATATACTTTTTGTGTTATTTAATTTTTCCTAAATGCAAGCCCACAAAATGTTATTATATATATATTCAATCTGATGAAATGTTTGTAATACAATGACAATTTTGAAAATAGATGATTTTTAATAACAAATGTTGTGTTTACAAGCTGCCTGTGTGCTTAACAGGTGGGTATGATGGCCTTGCAAACCACACACGCACACACACACACACACACACACACAGATGTACATGGTTAATCCTGGCAGTCAGCCCCAGATCATCTCTACCCCAAAGGGTTAACCTCTTGATTCATTTTCAATCAGGGCCACAGATTATCTGGCCTAACCCTGCTGGAGTGGACTCAATCTTGGGCCAAAGAGTGAAGTAGAGCAGGGATTTCTCCCAGGAGGAATCAATCACTTTGCCAAGCTCCTCAGAGCTAGCCTTCACATGGACTTAACCGCTGGACTCAGTCCCCTCTTCTTGTTCAATCTCATTCTGGATGTGGCAGTAGGTCAGAAATACACGGGCTGAAATCACTGACCTAACTGGAGGAACTTCAGTGGTACGGTCAGTGAGTCAGAGTTTGGGGAATTTCAGTTGGAGAGGCTGTAAATCCTTCCAAATAGTCAAAACAACAGCAGATGTTAAAGGGTCAGCGTCTCTCTACCAACTCTTATTCACGTGATTTCAACAATGCTAGCAGAGCTACATACAGGTCACTGGGTCTGTGTGTTTGTGTGTCTGCAGGCATGTTTGTGGATGGTCTGGAAAGTCTGGAAAGCACTGGGATTGAGTGATGCACAGCCACAGGTTTAACTACTGTATGTGCCCTTTGGATTAATACACATATCTTAACATTCCTCTCCATTTGCCCGCATCCCGCAGCAGATTACTGTATGGTTGGTATGTTGTTTGCAGCATGATATCACTAAATCATGGGATTAGAGAGAAATTTGTCTTGCATTTCAAACAAAACCATTAAGCTGAGTAAAGACTGGAAACGCAAACCTCACTGCGATGGCTTTACACTTTACTGATCTGAAGCATTCTGATAAAACCAATTTTACTCCACTCAGTGATGCGCATCAAAAGGTAGCAAGTCGAAACTTTGAGACAGATTGAACTGTGTGTTTCGGTGTGACAGGGCTGCTTTTATATTAAGTTCACTTTTACCCAAAGGAGTCAGGAAGATTTTAGTTATTTGTTTTCCTGCTCCATTAAATAGATGAATTATTTATGAAGTCAAATACCCAGAGAACCTTGTTGAAATGTTATTGGGATGTTGAGATATGAAAACCGGTGAATCATTTGCCAATTATTTCCCTGTTTATGGAAGAGTGCTCTCCATAACTCCCCCACTAACTGAAAAGTTGAAGTAGACAGGATATAACGTGTCAGTAATTTATGAAGCCAGTGAAACTGGCAGACAACACAAGTCATGTTGGCGCTCAAGCATTTTACTGAATGGCCTTGATGGCAAGCCCCATCAGTATTCAAGTGCCTTAAGTAACCATTTAAATGCATCTTCATCCTTCATGAAGATGCTCAAATATACTGTACATCATGATGATTCAACTTGGTTTCAGCCTTTTTTTCTGCTTCACATGTTTCAGTGACGATTAAATTTTATGTGACTCCTCCTAAACTCCTCTGCAAACTCAGCAACATAGTTGAATAATTATAATATTTTCTGAGAATGGCATTTTAAGCTAAACACCCTCTTGCTTTATTATTTATTTATTATTTAGTTATGTAGGGCCAAAGTGTGATGTTGGCATACTACAGTATGTGGTTATCCTGGTTCAGTGTAATATAAGTTTATTATCTACGCAGATAGAGGTTATAGCACTGACATCTGTGGCTTCCAGACTAGCTAAATAGCTATCCAAATCTGGCAACAACATCACCTCTATGCATGCAAAACAATCAGCAGAATTAATTTAAAGTGGGTCTAACCTCTACAGAATGAAACACAAATGTTAAAAATGTCCCACATTTAATATGACACTAATTTAGAACTGTAGACTAAGTCACAAAAAAGAGACCAGAGACTTCGCTTAACTTGACTGCTGTGACACTTGACTCACTTAAAAATGTAACTTGATGTAACACTTGAAAGCAAAGTCTCATGTTTTGACATGGTAAAACAACTAGGACAGCACCATGCAGGCCTTGTTTACCCACAGACTTTGAATATTTAATGTTTAGGAATCTACATTGAAAGGACTTGGTCTCAGTTATGTAAAATTAAAAAAAATTAAAAAACACTATAAACGCAACTTTGATTGAAAAATGTTTCAAGGCCATGTTTAAGTGTTAGCATACAGATACATGCAAGACATCTTGACTTGGCCTACATAAAAATACTTAAAAACAGCTTTGCATGTACCTACACTATCAGAGGCCAGTGTAAAATCTAACACTAGAGGACAGGTCCATATCCAAACTGTGATGCACAGTTCAAGAAAATGTGTTTCAATTCCTGAAGAGTAGTGCGTACAATAGACGTAAATCTACAGCCAGCAGCGGGTTAACTTAGCTTAGCATAAACTGGAAACAGGGGGAAATAGCTAGCCTAGCTCTGTCCAAAGGCAACAAATCCACCTATCAGTACCTCTAAAGCTCACTAATTAACATATTATATCTTGTTTGTTAAATCCATACAAAACGAAAGTGTAAAAACAAGTTGTTTTATGGTTTTACCGGGAGGTTGTGTGCGGAACTATTTCTTGGTCTTGAGTCTCATCATCCCCATGAGGCTCAGCGAAGACTTCAGAAAGTCACTGCTCAAGGCCAAGAAATAGTTCGGCACAAAAAAGGGAATAAGCGTATTTCCCAAAATGTCAAACAATTCCTTTAAGAGCAGCCTGATAAAGAAAAAGAGTGGAGATCTCTCACCTGAGAGTGAAATTTTCCAGGGTAGATGTGCTAGCCAGGAAGACATAGAAAGTTGCGACGTCTGTGGTCTTCAAGGGCTTGGAAGAGGTCTGGATCACCACGGCACCTCCCAGCCTCAGTCGAAAAAAGGTGGGGTTCCCTGGTGGAGTTCTGAGCAGACTGACACTTCCTATCCGCCTCATCGGTGTCCCTGATCTCCCAGAGTCTCTTCCTCTTCCCACTCCTACACGTTGCAGGCTATCCTGCGGGGTACACTGGCCTGTCTGATCCCTCCGACTCTGGAAGTAGACCTCCACAAGGTTCCCTTGAAGCCCCTTAATTCCTTCGGATCTTCCTGCTTCCCTGCTAGAGCTGCCTGATCGGCTGGCTGAGCTAAACCAGGTGGGTTCTGGCTTTAGCTGTGCCACACAGAATCCACCTGGAGACACCAGGCAAGCTCCACGAACTTCCCTTGTCTCCCAGAAGGCGTAAGCAGTCACACAATGAGCTCCATTCTTTGCCTTGGCTCCAGTGCTTTTCCTCCCATTATCTTCTTCCAACCCCATCCTTTCTTGCCCAACAGTGATGCCACTTTCTGTGGGCATGTGGAAGAGAATTTTGACAACAGGGGATGAAGAACGAACCTGGCGGACCAAAATGACTGGCAGGATCTTGCGCCCACTGAGGAGCTGGTCTGGAGGAATCGGGGCATCTACAGTCAGGGGCCCGTATGAAGCATTAACAGCTGGCTGGAGGAGCCCAGCACCTGGACCAGTGATGAGAAAAGTCTGAGTCTGAGCCTTCAGGCTGGAGTTCCCTGACGGCTGTGGACTGTCCTGCCTCAGAAACATGTGGTCCACATTGAGGACCTGAAAGTTGACGGCGGGATAAACTGGAGATGGGTTGGAAGACGTCCAAATGTCCTCAGCAACTTTCTGACTTTCAGCAACTGGAAGGGGAGAATTAGAATTAGAAAGATTAGTGCAGTAACTACTGCTGCTTAATCTCAACTTTTCAGTGTTAGGTTTGAAATCTGCTGATGGAAGGTTGACAAAGGGATCACAGCTGGACAAAGTCAAAGCTCGAGAAAGGGGATGAGTTGGGTGCTAGAAGGACTGACAAAAATTGGTGAGGGCAGTTTGGTCATCTTGAGGGCAGTGAGAGCTGGGTAAAGGCAATGACTTGTTGATACAGCAAATATGGCTCATTTCCCCACGTAGTTCCTGCACTGAATAAGAGGAGAGCAAAGAAAAAACACGCAAGGCATTTGTGGTGGAGGAATGTGAGAACTGAGACAAACAGGAGAGAGAGAGAGGGGTCAGGCATGTAAATGGGTTGGAACAGTTCAAGGTTTGGCCTTTGATAGTGAAACTGTGCTAGGTGACGGATTAACCTGCACTTTTGAACGTCAAATAATAATAATTAGTAATTACCACAACATTAAGATAATTCAGTTTTAGGACCATCATAACTGCTGTGTAACAAATAGCGGTTTTTGTTTTAACAGCTTCATGTTCAGCACCTGCAACTGCAAACCCTGGCTTTACCTGTCTGTAAAAGTTGAAGAGACTATTCACATGACCCTGAGCAAACAACTGTGAAAACCGACACAACGCTCCTCCAAAGTGATTCACTTTTAGGTGATATGAAGTGCAGATTTAACAGTCTAATGATGGCACTTAGTGTAGTTGGACGGATGGGAAAAGACCATACAGTGTCATTTCTACTGCATACAATGTAACCAGATGGTAACAATTATGGTAAATCCACAGGTCGCTGATTCAGTGTTCAGCCAAATGAAACTCTGCCACATGGTCACTACTTCTAAATGGCTCTATTTCAGGGAATTAAACACATTATATTCTTCATTGTAGTTATCATAACACTAAAACACAGGAATACTAAATGTATAACTCTTATGTGCTATTATGTGCACCAAAGGTCTCAATTATACTTGTCCTTCAACAGAAATTAAATGTTTCCGCTCTCCGCTTACTACTTCTATGCGATGCAACAAAGGGAAATGGCAAAATGTCTGAGTGGTAAAAAGCCCCTCTTGTAACTTCTGTGAGATGACTGTTCGTCCCAACAGGATGCTGCATGCGACAGCTTCCACTTCCTCCTGCCAAAGACACTTGGTAATTTGCCATCCTCCGTGTTGAAGTGCTCCAGAATTAATGTGTGAATTTGACTTTCCCTACCTCACAAAAATAACTTATCTAAAAGGCAAACATAAGGCAAAGCAGACCCTCCTTTTCCCTCAAAGGTCGTAGAAGTGATAAATCCTTCTTTTCTGATTTTCAAACCATATTTCATGAATACATCTATATGTAAATCAATTTTCTTTCTGAAGGCAAAGAGAAATCTATGAAAAAAATACAGATGTCAGAGTTGATATGAAAAATGTAGTATTCAGAAAAGCACACAGGAAACTGTCTCATAGTTTCCGGAGATCAGACTGATGCTGTAAGGATGGTCACATTAAAGGCCAAAATAGATATTGGTTGTTACACATGATTTTTGCATGACATCTGCAGAACTAAGACAAAACAAAAGTAAAATGAAACATAATGCAAAGGTTATCCAGTTGGACACCAGTGTTTTATTTCCTCGTTGCTGCTGTAAATCTGTCTACCTGGGCAACCTGAGAACAAAATTTAATTTATTTGTTTAAATAAGCTGACATTTTATGGTACCTATGGTAACATCTCCACTAAGGATACTGTGTTTTGTGTCCATGAATGGATTTCTATTACATTTGGTGGCCAGGTAGGCCCTAGGCCAAAGATCAACTAATTAGATTTCGGGGATAATCCAGATCTGAGATTTCCGCTTTTAGACGATTATTGGCTTTTAGCCATAAACAGGAATTAATGTTTAAAACATCGCAATCATGGGACTTGATTCCAAATCCTAACAAGTTTCATACAGTAGGATAAAGAAATCAGTTTAAATAAAAAGTTCACACTGAGATGATGATTATAGGTAATGCTCACACACTCACATGTGGCTAGTGTGAGACAAATATTAAAAATAAAGGTGTTTGAATGAAGACTCAGCAGTGATGTACACTGCTGTACATCAGTTAACATATTATTTATTGATCAGATATTAATTTGGTGAGTCCTGTCTGGATTCTTTGAAGTATCTTGACTTGTGACATTAGAAGAGAAATGAATTATTTGATTTAAACTAGTATTATATATGTTCAACCTCAGACAGGCTCGCTGACACAACAGGCAGCACATCTGTGACTGGACTGAAAGATAAGGCTGCCGTGCATATTCATGAAGCCCAAGCAGAGAAGATATCAAAGGCTGAACCCTATCACTTAGACATGCATTAACAGCACAGCTGCACAGCTGAGTCCTGCACTAACAGAAATACAGCAGTCCCACATATGTGTATTGAAAAAACGCACACACAGATATCATGTGCAGATATAAACCCAGCCAATCTCAGAAAGTAGTCTTTCGCATGATATCGGTATCACAGAGAGACAGACAGCTCACTGTGGCTTCATAGCTCCCAATGCAGGTTATCTTTAAACAACCAGAGAAACAGCTGTGCAACCTCAGCTTCAGGCCTCTTTAATCCCACAGATGAGGCTTCCCGATGCACGCTGGAGAGCATGTTGTCACTTTCATTTAGACAGAGGGACAATGAAATGGGCAGAGGGCATGGGTAGTAACCATAAAACCCTCAAAAATAGGAAAACACAGCCCTACATCCTTATACCACCAGTTACCTAAACACATCATGCAGCTAAATGGCTTTATAATCTCACTGTGAACATTTTCTAAACTGTTTCTATATTTTTATGGCTCATTCTCAAATACCTCCCAATGTACACAACAGCTGCATAGTCTTTTAGTGGGCCTACTTACAGTTTGTGCTAATAATAAACTTAAGGAAACAGCAACATACTGTCCCATCTTATATATAATCATAACTTCAATAAGCAGGGGCAATAAAGCAAATCCTGTATATCCAATTTGTGTGTGTGTGTTTGGATCATCAAAGCATATGCAAGAGCATATATACTCATTTCATCTTCATTCATGTACCCTTGTAAACACAGCTGAAGCCTTTAAGCTACTTCCAACTCAGTTATTTTCACATGTGTGAAGATGTTCCTTGGGTCTGCTCCAACACGCATGAAGGAGTTAAGACCGATGAATAAATACAATCAGAAAGGGTTTGTCATTCACTCAAAAGCAGTCATAAATCTCACCTTTAACAGCTGTAAGAACAGCCACTGCGACAACTGGGAACAATGAACGGTGGGGAAAGTTGAGCATCATTTCAGCAAAGCTGCAGGTTCTGGCCATCCACTCTGTTCCCCGGCTCGGTGCGCACCAAGGTAAGCTTTGGTGACTGTCTGCTGTCGGTTGAAAAAAAGCGCTGGAAACAAATCATTACATTGTCTGATGTCCGGTAAAGTTAATTCCTCTGACTGTGGAGGATCAAGTGAAAAAAATTGTTTTACCGCATAAAGTTTTGTAAAAATAAAAATAAAATAAATAGTTTTAAAATGTGGTCTCCTCCTTTGGTTTCTCTAAATGATGAGAGGGGTGTTCTCCTCCGGTAGCACGGCTCTAGCTGGCACGGCAGGACAGCAACAGGCACGGCAATTCTCATGATAGAAATCAGTAAACATGTGCAGTCAGTCAGATTAACGAGACCCACGTGGGTAATCGCCGGTAGGGGAAGAGCTGCGAGAAAATTAAATGCACATGAGGTCAAGAGGATCAGTGGTTTCTCCACGAGTCAGTTTAATGTTGATTTGACAAATTAAGGATATGATTCTGGGCTAAAGGACGAATTTATGCAGGAATTATAATTATTATTATTAGACCATAGGCCTACTTGTTGTAAATAAGAAAAATAAAACAAGTTCCCATTGACAAAGGCATTATTTCTTCTTTTATTTATCTACTTTTACTGTTTACTAAGTGTGTCACTTTATTTAAAGTTCTTGTAAGAAATTCATAGATGTTCATATTACATTCAGAAGGCCTTTGCATTAATCGAGACTTTACTTAAGCCAGTTTTTGAGAGGGAAAAAGTTTAGTGCAGGTTTTGCCAGCTGTCAGCTGCATATTCTCAGTCCACAGCATCACATGGGATCATAGTGTGTAGGATGGAGCAGATGGATGCAGGCAGTATGGCTATAAATCCTTGTGGTGTCACAGCACACTATACATTTGGCAACATGGTACAAAGGATCAGCAGACACTCATGCAAACTCAACTTTAGTCTTGCTTGAGTACTGCTAAACTACATAATGTAAAGTTGTTTACTGATAATTTGACTACTTCACTGTGTCCACACAGTATTTATTTATTTATATTTGAGGTCAGTGTTCAGAGTCAAGTAAAGTAAAGTAGAAGTCTTTTTGTGTGCTACAGCAGGCCTTCAGGCCACATTTAATTTCTTAACAGTCTGGGTAATTATATATTTTTTCTTTTTTTACGTGTATCACTTCATCTGCCTTGACCTGAAATTCCATACGCTCATTATAATGAGGTACACTGAGTATGGGTGTGAGTTCAAAGCCTGAACTGAAATAGCATGGTGTCTTAGTGCAGTGCGCCCTACAACCAGGGAGACGATAATATGAGCAGTTTTGTGTGTAAGAGGGGGGGACTTATGCACTGTGGCATCCATCCACTCTGGTTCTGCACGGAGACATCGGACTAAGTGCTGACATCAGATTTACATTAAAGAACACCTAGTGGGTTTAATGAGCTTGGTCAGACTAGTCTTCACTTCTCCACTCTTCAACACCCCCCTAAATACCTATCCTCTGAAACAAATGTGCTTTACTGGCAGAATATGTCTTCCAACTAAACCCACTGTGCCCGGTGCCTCAGTGCCTGTTTTATTGCAAGGTGGCACCAGTGCCAAGGTGACAGCATTATGCATGCAGGCATCATTGGCAAATAAACATTTTCTCTCCTGACAGTAGGCTGGTTAAAATAAATATGTGCCTTAGAGAGACATTTAGGGATCTCTAAATGCCAATAAAACTTAGACCTAATGGAGTCTGTATTTTCTCAGGAGAGGAGCTTGATTTTACTGTACGCATTGCTGTAGTGTTTACAGTGCAGGGTTAGCAAATGCATTGTATTTTGAGGCCACTGAGCTTTAATTTGAGCAGTGCGTCTGTGTTTTTGGCTGGATGTGATTATTAAAGATGACAGTGGCAGAGGCCACCGACTATTGAGTCTGGGAAAGTCTCCAGATCTCAGTTGTTGTTCCAGACATGCAACCTGCTGGTGCTATTACCGACGACAGAGAGGTGGTCCGATGCACCATGTGTGACTCCAATACTGGATATAAAGCTGATGCCGGGTGGCTCAAAGGTTTTTGGAGGTCATTTGATGTGGAGCAACATGGGTCTAGACCCAAATCCCTGTGGATTTGTTAATTTCAGGAAGCTGTTGAAACATAAATAGAAGGAGAAATTACCTCAGTGACTACTGTTCAGACCCAAAGCCTATAGTCAGGAATTCAGGAAGTAGAACATTGACTCTTTTTAGCCACACTAGCGACATGACTCTAGGGATGGCAATGTCAGTCTGTTGGTCAGGCATCAGTTGTTCCAATAATTTGGTCCAGACTGAAATATCTCATCAACTATTCAATGCAATCTGGTGCAGATGTTCATGTCCCCCTCAGGATGAATTATAATCACTGGTGATCCCTTTAATTTTCATCTAGTGTCATCATCAGGTGAATATTTCCATTTGTTGAATATTTTGGATTATGACCAAATACCTGCAAAACGAATGACATTCCCATCAGCCTCAGCTGTACCTGGGTTTAGTGCTAATTAGCTAATTTTAGCAGACTGACACGCTAAACTAAGATGGTGAACATTGTAAAACCTGCTAAACATCAGCATGTTAGCATTTTCATTGTGAGCATGTTAGCATGCTGACGTTAGCATTTAGCTCAAAGCACCACTGTGCCTAAGGCTCACAGAGCTGCTAGCATGGCTGTAGACTCTTAGTCTTGTTGGATCTGCTACTGAACTAAGCCAATGTATTACAAATTTAAAATGTGACATTGGTTTGAAATGCATATCCAGATTTTGGCTGATGTATCAAGCCTGCATAAAATAAATTGTATGTTTAGAAGCATCATGTCTGCCTACCCACTTCTCTCTTTGTCAACCAAAACTTAATCACACGTCGGCACATGATGCCACTGCTTGAATTTTGATAAAACTTGAAACAATGCATCTCCCTGCTGTACTTGTATTTTTAAAATTGCAAGGATTTACCTGATAGACGCTTGAATTTCATATCAAAGCATGATGGCAGAAAACAGAATCTGCGCACTGTTTTGTTGCTCCCCACCAAGAGCGTGTACCTCACAAAAGCATTATACATAAAAAGACAACAGGAAAAAAAAAAATGTTCTGATAAGAAATATATGAAAAACAATTCACATCTTTATGCTGTTCAGAGGAAAATAACAAATGTACAATAAAAGTTACAAATAAGGAAAATACCACTGACACGCATGAAGAAACCAGGACAGGTTATATCACCTGAGGAACCTTTCACCTGGACGTTGACATCCAGATGAACTATGACCAGTCTGTGACTCCTCAGTGCACACTGGGGTCATCATATGATTAGTAGATTTCTTACTTACTTATTACTTACTTACTTATTTATTACTTTACTGACAGTAATCAAGTTAAATGTTGATGCTGCATCCAATTGGCAGGGTGAGGGGGCAGCACATGAATAATAACAGAAACAGTGGTTCAAGAATACCCAAGACAATTGGAGCCATAAGCATTCATAAAGCCCTCTGAGTGGAAATCATTGCTAACTGCTTCTGTATTCTCTACTCTGATCTCTAGGGAGTGCTGGAATCCAGTCTCTGAATATAAAGCTGCCGTTACACCTGTGTAATAACACTTAGCACTACAGCCTGCCGGGGGCAGCCAACCAGCCAGGCAGCCAGTCTTTTCAACACTCATGGTGCTAGAGCTCGGAGGGTTCTCCAGCCAAGTTGTACCCTGTGGACGTCTCCCACTCCAAGCAGTCTCAGCGAAAGATGAATCACCAAGGCCCAGCCTTTGCCCTGGTTTCTTCCCTTTGCTGACATCAGCCAACATTCTTCCACTGATGACGAATGAATGCTCTTCTCTGTAGCACGGCTGCCATAAACATCAGTTTTCCACCCCAGCGGGACACCTCAAATGAGTTACCAGCCAGGTGGTATGTCCTTCCACCGACAGCCTGCCCTCAGAGTGCCGTGATGGACAGGTAAGAGGCTTGCCTCAAACCACCCGCTGGGAAATGCATTTATGTTGAAGTGGATGGATGAACTCACAAGTGAACTATTCAGTGTGATCTAGCTTTTTTGTTGACAATTCTTCTCACCTCAGGTGAAAAAAACTATTATGTAAAACTTACTGTACACAGCTCCAGGTTATATCACAGCATCAGGTCATGCTTTATTGCTAATGTTTCCATAAATGTTTGTATAGGTATGACTATTATGAGTAAGTCTCATCATTTTAGGCATGCAAAGAAATTATTTCTATGTTATGCATGCAATGCTAGATTACCGACCAGGCAAATCAGGCAGTCGCCCCGGGGCCCAAGACCCTCAGGGGGCCCAAAAGCTGCAGGTTCATTGTGTGGCAGTTTGTGATAATTTGAGTGAGTGCAAATCTGTGTGATAATTATGTATGCGTAAGTTAAAAATGTACTTTATGTATTTATTAATTCCTACATTTATTTTGTACTAGTGCAGTGCCTGTTCGGGGCATGGCCGTTTGCAATGCAAGCCTGTTTGGGGCAGGCAATCGCTTGGCCCCCAGAAGTGCACTTCCGGTTCCCTCGTCTTGAAGTCAACGGGTTTTCTGAATGGGTTTTTGGTTAGATGCCTGAAATAAGTGTGGTTAACACAAGCTTAAAAGATTTTCATGTTTTGTTCTACCACATAAAATACGTCAGTAAATATCCCACCTGTGAATTCTGAAGCTTTTACGTGTCTTAAAAAAGGCATTTGCTAACAAGTGGCTAAATGATACTACAGAGGTTGTCGGGGACATTAAACGTCATCACGCCGAACACAGAAACTCATCATCTCACTCGTCCACCTTTACAGCTTCGTTGGGTTTATACTCACACTCTTGCAAACTATTTTAACTCAAACTTTCCGAAAGGCCTTTGTAGAAGAGACTGTGGTGTAATTCGTTTATAGCCTAATGTTAGCTTTTTACTTCTGGTGATTGCATTTACGCTTCAAAAATCTTGTGGTGTTCAAGATTATCTTGATGAACGAAACGTGCAAGTATCATAAACTTTTGTTTGCCACAGAGTTTATTTTCTGCATTAATCAAAAATCCAGTGGAAAAATCGCATTGGCTTTTTGTCAGGGGAACCAGGGCGATGCTAACTGCTGAGCGGGCCCACAAAAATACGTCATCCCTGCAGCACTCTATACATCCACCAAGTATGGAGTCGATTGGATGAGTGGTTGTCAAGATAATCGAAGGACAGACGGACAGGGGATCCTTCCTTTATAGTTGGATTTGTTAATTTTCTTTATTATCTAATGATTTTGTTTAGTATTTGTGAATTTGATCTCATTGAGCAGCATATTTTTAGTTTCCTGTGGTAATTAATTCACTGCAGATCATCCCTTTAATGTAGCTGCCGAGTTTGTGATAGCCATGATATGTATGCATTTGTTGCTAAGGATTCGTTTATAGTCTACCAATGAACAATTAATAATCAGAGGAGGTTTGTAAACGCTTCATTTTAATACGCAATATTCCCATAACTTTAGCGATTATTAGCCCTGTCAATCATCGTAAAGCAGTCTCCAAATCAAAATAAAATGGAGAGAGAAGGAATGAAGAATGCAGATTTTGGCTTAACATTGTGATGTACATTTTTTGTGTCATACTTTAGAGCCCCACTCTCCATTGCTGTTAATTCAGGAGGCATGTTATTGATTACCACAAAATGTCAAATATCAGTAAATTTATCATTTATTATCATTTATTTACAGGAAACTGAAGTAGATCATCAGAATTTTATATGACTTGTCTTGCTTGACTTATAGCAGGGACTCGACTTGACTTGCTTGATTCTCACCACAGTTACTTGGGACTTGCTTGAGACTTGAAGGTTAAGACTTGAGACTTGCACATGTGTAACTTACTAGCCCATTGTCTCATAATCTGTCCATGGCTGTAGGCTATGTAGAGTTACAATTACCAGCTATTTATTGATAATATTTCATATTAAAATATTTAAATTGTTTGTTTGGTATTCATTTATTACACTGAATAAATAGCCTAACTCTATTGCATGGTGTTGCCATATGGCAACAATTACTTTATCTCAGTTTTACTAAAAGGCAGTAATATAAAATTCAATGTTTTACTGTTTCATTGTGAAAAGGGGTCTTTTACTTTGATATGACAACTATTTGATCACATTACATGACCAGGAAATCCAGTTTGCACTTAATTTTTCCATGGACACACAGCACTGAGAAGATCATGATCTGAGGGCTCCCAAAGTTGACTATTTGCTCGATATTTAGGCAAAATACCTTCAAGAAAAAGATTTAAATACTATCTGGGGTAAGTCAATTTCACCATTAAAGCCTGATTAGATGTGATATGTTTTTTGTAAAATGGTAAAATGAATTTGTTGCCATATGGCAACTATATGCGAATATGGAAGTGATCTGTGTGCATTCAACCTATTGGACTGTAATTGACTTATATAGCACTAGACTACTCTGAGACTATGTTTACAACTTTTGATAACATTTAAAAGGGAAAAAAACATCATTTTTATTTTTATTTTGTAATTTCAGAAGTTTTATCTTATTACAATGTTATTATTACCATACATTCCAAATAACAATTTAATTTATATTAATTTAACTGTGTAAATATTGGGTTATACATTACATAATACATACAAGTTTAAGTTGGATTTGTTAAGTCTTTTGTTTAATAAAAGGATGTTTTTAGAGAAAATTTTGATTTTATGGTACTTTCCACGATTGCGCATTGTTGCCATATGGCAACAATTTACCAACTTTTAAATTTTAAATTTTTTTAAACATTTCTTTCAAATATTTTTATTATTTAAGCAATTTTAAGTAATTAAAACACATTAAAACATTTTTATCATGTTCAAGTACTAATTCATGCAATAGAGTGTTAGTAATGTACAATTTATTATTGCAGAGAACCAGGGCTTTCAGTTTGAGTCTTAACACATTTTTAAAATGTAAATTAATTCATCATTTTAACTCTTTTTATTTTTCTTTTACTGTGTATGTGTAGGAGATTTCTTATAATACTTGATTAGGATTTGAGTACTGAAGTATTCTTTGTGTGTGTGTGTGTGTGTGTGTGTGTGTGTGTGTGTGTGTGTGTGCGTGTGTGTGTGTGTGCATGTGTGTGTGTGTGCGTGCGTGTGTGTTCCATATTTACATATAGAATGTTCCACAGAGTTCCACAGGTTTACCTGTGATGTTGTGGTTCACTATGATGAATTCTGTTCTACAGTCACTTCAGATCCTCAGCAGAGACAAAGTGAACAGATCTACTCAGACCTTCACCACGAAAACTACTGAGAAATTACATACATAGAGAAAGTACCAGATTGTGCTTCGATCAGTAAACGATCGCTCAACATGGATTACAAGGTAAGAAGATCTAGCCTTGAATCACACACACACACACACACACACACACAGCTACAGACAGGTTGAGTGGGAGAAAGTTTTCACCTCCCATTGGTTTCTTTTTTTGATGAAATACACTAGTTAGATTTTTGAAACATACGTCTGTCAGCTATGTTATTTAAAATGAAGAGTGACTTATGTTGGATCAGCTGTTGGGACGATGATCAAACTTAATGTAGTTAGTGTGTAAGAAAATCCACGCTGTGATTGCTGCATGACAGTTTATTGTTTGCTTTTCAAAGGCAACATTTGACAACACTTTCATTTTGACCATAAGCTCTTAAAATGTCACAGATTTCTGTCTGGTCTGTCTGAATGCAGACAGCTTGCAGATTTAATTTAGAGACGGTTTGTGAGTTGTACACAGCACCAAGCACCATAACCATTTTTTTACAGTCCCATTCCAATGAGAAGTGTTTTGTTGGTGTGCAAAAGACGCCTGGTTGTTAAAACCTGATTGTTTTTCTTTCTAGATTTCATCAGATGAACCGGGTGAACAGAGGTGCAGCAATTGGGAAATGCCTTTGTTAACATCAGAGGTCTTCGAACCAGTGGTCAATTTACACTTAAATGACATCACAAATGAGTAAGTCAGATAAAAGTCATCAAGCAAACCAGCAATAGATATTATATATTTATATATATATATATATATATATATATATATATATACACTGGTTAAATGTTTGCTTTGCTTAACCATTCTTAATCTTTTCTTCCAGGCAGTGGAGGTTGTTGCTAGCTGACAAAGTTGATCCAGACACAATGATTCTGCTATCCGACATGTGTCATGAGATTGTAGATATCATCAGCTCCTTGGTCCTGGAGGCTGTGGGACCTCAGGTTCAAAGCAGGATGTATGGCCAGACGACCCTGGAGGGTGCCACCATCTCCAGCAACACTTCTATCACAATGTAAGTCAAAAGCTTCCACAGCCATACGCTGTGTTATTCACTTACACCTTCTTCTTAAACATCCATATTTTATGTAGCATTTTGTAACCTTGGGATTATTAGAGTGCAAAGGATGAAGTTAGTAAAAACTGCCTCTTAAAGCGTTTTCCACTAGATTCTGGTATAAATCATCAGCTACCAGGGTTGATTAATGTGATTTGATAAAACAAAGACTCCTGAATGTTTTGAAAAAACGGTGATACAAGGGTGAAATGTTTGAATCCCACTGCCCAGAGCAGATCAGTTGACTATTGTGTGACTGTTTCTCTTTTTAAGGAACATGACTGAAACACCACAGAGGAAGCGTGACAGTGTGACAGAGGAAGATATCCTAGCCAGCCTTGGGAATTCTCTTCACAGCTGTTTTGGTGAGGTGCTAGGAGTCAAACAGGATATGCCCCAGGTATCTGAAATGCTAACGCAGTTGTTCGCAAAGGAGGCAAAGAGAAGGGTGAACCACTCACTGGCTATGATCAGACAGTTATCCTCCTCCCCGCAGTTAATGGAGTCTGTTGAGTCGGAAACCTCCAGTGCCTCTCCTACTGACGATATGGTTTACTATGTAATCCATATATTGACTTTTTTGATAAAAAATGATGGGCAGGAGCCATCTGAGGTTGAAGAATGCCTGGACAATAATTTCTCGGCACTTTCCTGTCCAGACGAGGTGACGTATGTTGAGGAGTTTAGCTCAAAGGATGCTGAAATAATCCACTCTGTATTAGAGCAGCAAAGATCAGACCTCTCATGTGGTCAGAGCGTAAAGCGTTCTGCCAGTTATACAGAGCAGTTGCCACAGCGAGGTGAGATATTTCACGCTGTGTTTCTTGGGAAGCTTTTGGATCACATCGCTCACTCCACCAAGACATCGATACTGGACGTGGACTTTGACGGGATGTTGGGACGTCTGAGAGAGAGGACTGTGGGAGAAAGTTCCATTCTCCCACACACTGTTGGAAATAGCCACATCCCCATCTATGAACAACTTTGTCAAAAGTTTGGATGTGCAAAGCTGCTGCAGGCTGCCGTAGTGGCCGGTGATGTGGTTTTTGAAGAAGATGTTGCCAGGACATTAAAAGCGCAGCTGCAGAAGCCTTCAAGAAACACCAGCAGCTTTTTAACCAAAGTGAGGAGATTCTTCGGCAGAAACAAGAACAAAGTTGCCCCAGTCTGTGAGATTAACACATCGGTGTCTCACACTGAAGTCATCAGCTTGGAGAATGGATCAACGCCGACGCCACTACCAATGCCATTACCAACAAGGAAGGAGCAGAAGAGTGCCGCCATCATGAGGATTTTCTCCACCACCACCAGGATCCTGAGGAAGCAATACAACTTCTGCAACATATCATAGGATTAACATCCTAGGTATCCCAGGTCCAATGTTCCCCCCCAGTCCTTTCTTTATCGTTTTGTATTCATCTTGAAAAAAAAAATCACTGGATCACAAATAAAACACTTGGTTTTTCAAGATGAATACACACTCTGAAAAAGGATGTGTCAATTTGAAGATCAATAAAGTAGAGGCTGTATTGATAGTTTGACAAAGTAGAGCTGAAGCTTGTGAGTTGAAGCTTGTGAGCTTCAGCTCTACTTAGTCAAACGTCCTAAAACAACCTCTGTAAGAACACATCCTTTTAAAGAGTGAGGGCAGCACGGTGGCTTCACGCAAAGAAGGTTGAAGGCTCGCTTTGCGGCCTCGGCCCTTTCTGTGTGGAGTTTGCATGTTCTCCCCGTGTTGACGTGGGTTTTCCCCGGGTGCTCCGGTTTCCTCCCACATTCCAAAGACATGCAGCTCAATTGGAAACTCTAAATTGCCAACACATCTGCATTTGATTCTTGATATGGACTTAATAAAATCTGACATAAATAAATCTGGCTAAATATTAAAATTCTTTTGTCATCACTTATTATCAGAGGTAGAATAGGAGTTAGAGTACTTTTTCTAGAACATTTGTCAAGTTGAAGGTAAAGGAGTCAGCCTGCCTGCAGTAAATCTAATCAACCACTGCAAGGTGAACTTACAGGTGTGCACACACACAGGTAGGACACAGACCAATAAGTCACTGGTTTTGTGGTGGTAGATTAAATAAAATACTCACTGAGACAAATTACTGGATATTTTGACAGAAAGGAACACTGCACCCTGTAGGTGGAGCAGCTTCGACTCAACAAATCTCCAACAAATGAAGATACTGTATATACAAAGAGCAAAAAGAAAATATAAAATGAGGCCGTATATCATGTAAAAAATATGTCTCAAAGCATTCAATTAGTTTCAGGCTCAAAATTCAGACATATCAAATGTTCCTTGATGCATCCAACAGTCAAATCAAACCAGTCAGCCGAAGTACAGTTCTCCCCTGAAGAGAACATTAAGTGGTTATTGTTTTTCTCCATATAGCAATGGGTGAGAGCATAGTGATAAACTTTGATATTTTGAATTAGATTTTTTAAAGTTAATATTGGAAGAGACATTTGGGTCAAAAACACAGTGGTGCCCATCACAATGTCAGAGAGAGACAAAACAAACCAAGACGTGTTAGACACAGAAGTGATTACAGTTTAGATGAGGCCATACAATATGTGTCTGTTAAGAAAATTATTAACACAGGTCCAAGATGGATCTTGGAGCATCTTGAGCATCCAGACTGACAAATTTGGAAACTTTGAAAATGTATGATAACCATTTGCAACCATTTGCTTGACTGGATTTTGCTGTGAAATGAGCAAAGTGACCTCGTTCTCATAAACAAATACACAAAGGTATCACAACTAATTCAGGCTAACATGCTGTCAGGCAAAAATAAACCTGTTTATTGGGGACTGATTTGTGCATCCTGGATACTGTTGTCAAACACTGCGATCTGATTTCGAAATAAAGGCAAAATGAGTAGAGAGTTGAAACCATGATTAGTATGCAAGTGGACATGCACACACTTTTAAGTTATAATCATTAACCTGCTATGAAAATGGAACCCTACCAAAATCTCTTAAAAAGCAGCTTAAGTTGCATAAAAACTATTTTCAGCAAAGTGAGTTCTGCAGTTCATCATTTAATGTTAAGGTTGTAGTGTTCAAATGACAAACTGAATGCCACATGTTCTTGGCTCCATTAGGCTTTAACAGTCAGAATCTTTTATTTAATTTTCTGTCCTTTTCCAGACAGTATCTCAAACATTTTTTGTGTGGGTGACTAAATTATCATAAAATGCACAAAATGAACCTGGGGACAAGTTGGTAATCCAGCATGGGAGCACTGGATGGTGTGTGGTATCTAGGAAAGATACAGTATAATGAAGCTGCCATGCTTGCTGTGTACATTATGGTTCAAGGTAAGATAAAACATACACAATGCACACAAAGGAGAAAAGGGGGGTAAATAGGGGCCTAAAGGTGATTTTTGCCCTGGGGCCCTCAAGCTGGTTATTTCGGCCCTGTGTGTGTCCACAGAAGGATATATAACATATATAATAAAAGCATACAGTTATTATTTGCAAAGCAACCTATAGTACCATACACCCCCCAGCCTCTTTACCACACGCCTACTGTATGAACTTAGCGAAGTTTTAAAAACTGTTCAAGCCAAGAGACTTCAAAAGAAATCTCCAACTCGCCACATGACAAAAGGTTTCTCGGTATATCAAAGTCAAATTAAAATATTTTACCTTGGAGATCCCTGCTGTGATTTTGGGTCGGGGGGGGGCAAATGGACGTTGAGTGTTTAACTGGCACTCTGCAGTTTTGTGAAATATTCAGAAAGGCCGGCAGAAGATGGATGTCTCCTTATGCCCCCCCCTAAGGTGGCGTGGCAGGCTGGACGAAAGCGAGTGATAGAGAGGTTACAACTGGCAAGAATTTTAAACATCCACTGGCCCTCGGGGACTCCAGAGACTTACAGCTCAATATAGATCTGTTGGATTGCGAGGGAAAATAAGGGCAAGAGCGAGCAGAAGAGAAGGAGACGAGAGGAGGTGGTGGGATGGGGAGGGGGAGAGAAGGAAGGGAGGGGAGTGAGAGAGGGAGAGGAGAGGAAGGAAGGACAGGGAGAGACGAGAGTATAGGGCAAATATATTAGAAGCAACAAAACAAAGATTAAGTGATTTACAAATTCAATCTCCTTTCTTTCTTACCTCCCTGAGAACAGAACGGGTGTTTCAGCATAACCCCGCTAAAACACTGCAGTATTTTCTCGGTCTTCGAGGTTCTTTTCCTGCTTGAATCAACATTAAAATTAAGCAAATGGTAAAAACAAATACGCATGTAGAGGAGAGTATGAGAAAAGGAGGAGGAAGAGGAGGATGAGGCTGAAGGTCTTTTTTCTCAAGTTCACCCTCAATGGATGAAAGTTGGGTCTGTGTGCTTATGGTAACTGTATCGACGGCAGCAAATGTTAAATCAGACAATTAAACACATTGATGAGTCATCTTTACATCCCTCATCATGAAACTGCAGTCTTCACCGTCCCGTACTGTCACCGCCCAACTGAAAAGCACTGCTGCCCTCCTGAGGACTGTGGTGTAACAGCATGAAAACAGCGACACACACACACACACACACACACACACACACACACCAATATGTGACTGATGTGAAAAAAGCTTGTAGAAAATAAAATTACATAAATGGTAAGCTATTTCGGTCTTATTTTGGTTATTTTCTTTATGCATTTTTAATTTTAAAAATAACGGTCAAATTGAGATATAGTCCAGGAGAAAAGGGGAGTGAAGTGGTACCATACACTTTAAGTATACCATAAAAAGTATAAACTTTACTTCTCTTTTATGGACTTATTGTAGTGAGAGAAATAGAAAATAGACTTTCTCACTATACTTCAGTGACAGTGATACAACAGGCCTGAGAGTGATACATTTTTAGTTGAAATCATAAATGGGGACAAGTAAATACCTTTTCGGCCACTAACAATAATCTAGGCATAAACTCTCTGACAAATGAATCACGTCCAAGCATCTTTGTTGGATCTCAGACTTTGAAAACTTTGAGGCTCTTATTGTTAAAATGCGATTCTGAACTGAGCCTCTTTTGCTCACCAAGACTCAACGTTTCAGGCTCCTTCCAGTCAGAAGGAGTTTGAAGTCATAGATGAGAGACAACATCTGTTATACTTGCATTGAAACCTTGTCTGTCCAATGCCTTGTTAATTGGAAATCTGTCTTGTTGTTTATAAACTGCCAACTAGGCATGTGTGAACTCTACATTGTCACCATCCCCTCAGTCACTGATGTAATGACAGGCAGGGTGTGATTTGTTGTGATGTTCTGGGCTGAATGACAGCCTACCACCAGACTGCTAGTAGAAAGAACATAAAAATGTTAATAAAAATGTGATTCAGTTGGTTGTTTTTGCAGAAATCCATGTATTAAATCATATAATTTGTCATGTCTTGATCAAAATTTCCACTAAAGGTAACTGTTATTGTCCTTCGTTAATGAGCGTGAGGCATCACAGAGAATTTTCTAAAGCTGATTTAGGGATTTTCTCTCCAAACAGCCACTTGTTGCAGCTGATTACAACCTAGGATCATGATTAAAACAGACCAACATTGGATGTGCCATTAAGCAACCCATGACATAGCAAGCAATGGTGGTGTATACCTTTCCAAAGTGGACTGACCACGGACTGAAGCCACTGAAAGTATGATCTATTTTGGGGATCAGCCTTACAGTGTGGCCGTAATTGCCAACAGATCCTCAGAGAAACCTTCGGAATACATTTGACATTTGACCCAATTAGGACAGTCTCTATTGACAAGCCTTTTACTTACAGCAAGATCCACTTATGGTCCATCAAGTCCCTCAGTTCAGTCATTTGAGAAGAAGATAAGTATATTACTCTGCAGAAGGCTGTGAGTAGATGTGTTTGGTGCTGGTGCTGCTATCAACATGTTGCATCTCAGCTTCATACATCATTCTAATCTACCCTCCTAAATATATTTCAGTGCATTTTTTTAAAAAAATTATCATGTCTTATTAATTTGTGTGACACTGTGATAATTAAAGATCCAGAATAGCCATCTGTCAGGTCCATCAAGCCAGGATATGAAAACATGATTGGAAGATGTGTCAATTTCCTCCCTTCTCCGCCCAGACGTCAAATCATTTTTTATGAATTATGTTGATCCATTTAACCAACAGGACAGCCTGTGATTTGTCCGTACAGTGGGTCCCCATATTAGCATCACTTACTGACATTTGTTATGTATATTTCATAGGGTCAGAGTCCCAACAGGTTGACTATTTCCTCCTGTATTAAATACAACAGGTCCACATCTGACCCGCTCCCTTCAGAGAAAACACATAGCATACACAAATGAATGTAAACAATGATTTTCTAAAAAATATCAAATTTAATTTGGTTATAAAAGTTGTATTTTTTCACATGCACACCCACACATAATTATTCACCATAAATACTGTCCAATGATTTCTCTTTTTCTTTTTTTTCTTTTTTGAACTTTGATTCACAAAGCAAGCACATACGGTGGACTGATACATCTGATTTCAAAGGACACTATGAAGAATGCTCGCAGTCTTTTACAGGGAGAGGAGATCTCAGTGCACCAACAAAAAGGCTGTCGTAAAATCAAGTAGAAACATTTATAAATTATCTACAAATGGATCAAAGTACAAAAGAGCTACAGCGTTCAGAGACACCACACCCATTCACAAGTGAATGATTTGGTATTGGGACACCTTATTTAAACGTTGTGACAGACTGAATGAGAAGCTGTACGTGAACAGCTTCGGAACAGAAAGAATTTGACGTAAACCGATTTCCAGCTGAACTTTTCTTACATTCCATTTTGGCAAACCCTGTCTTGTCACTGCATTTAATCAATAACATTAATAGATAATGAGGAGAGAAACCCTGTTTCACACAATAAACTCACATCTGACTCATCTTTCAAGTGCAGCTTGACATAAGAGACAACTGGAGATAAACAGGATAGAACGGATTTTTAAAACTAAACAGAGGAAACAGAAGTTTTTAAATGATTAAAGCTATGAGACATACTATCCCTCCCGTTAGTCATTGAGTTCTTGAGCACTTTTAGTCACCTCCACAGCACCCAACGTGTTGGTACAGGTGCAGGCCCTTCCTCTCGGTAAGTTAATATTTGCTTTCAAAAATGAAATTTACAACATTATTTCTATATTCTTATATAATTAACACACACAATTTCTGTCTCCTAGAGAGCCAAACACTGAGGTAGGACAGTGGGTTGAGTTGTGTTTGAGATAAATACATTTGAATTATGTGGCGTGACAATATGTGATCAGTGAGATGGAAGGTTGGCAGTGCCGTTTGAATGTCTTTGAAATTCATGAATCTTTTTCAGTGTCATCAAAAAACTGATTATAAACGAGAAAAAATTGTAAGACTGAGAAAAATATGTCTGCGGCAAAAATATTTTTCCAGTCAACATGTTTTCATAAACATAAGCAAAAGATTTTGATTGGTTTTATTTTTTTGCCTTTTTTTTTTTTGCTGTTGGGCATTTTAGGGCTTCTATTTAGAATTTGATTAGCTCCCCAAGCTACAGGTTTTCCATCAAAAAACATTTCAAGGGATACATTTGAAATTCAGAAGGATATGTGAAAGTTGAAAATTCATGCTGAATGTAAGAATCATTTCAAATACATTTTACGAATTAAATTGGAACTGAATATTGGAAAAGAAGAATTTGAAACGAGCACAAATTGGAAAAATTCAGGCTGAAATGCTGACGTTCAATTTCACAGATCACACACAACACTTAATTCAGATTCAGTTGCTTTTTCTCCCTCCATGCAGCCTAATGTGTCCTCTAATCAAGACACATTTTCTGGAGCTTTTACACTGACAATGAATGAGAAACTGATTTAATAGACAGTCAGTGTGGCAGCCTGCGGGATGTTAAGTAGTTTCTACTGATCTCATTACATTTTCTGGTGCAAATCTTTTAGTGGCATTATGCAAATAGGTTTGTTTGTGTTTGAAGACTCGATTAAACATTTAAAACATTCAGTGAGTCAACAAACTAAAAGGAGCAACAACAGAATATTGGCATTACTGATTACTGTGTGTGTCTGTGTGTCTCTGTGTGTGTGTGTGTGTGTGTGTGTGTGTGTGTGTGTGTGTGTGCACGCGCTCTCCAGACTCGAGCTTTGAGTACATCTACTTATGTCATAAATTGTTCAATTATCCAAGATCATAGGAATAAAGTAAAAATCTGTTCAGCACCAGATTCCCTTTTAAATATATGTAAGCTGTGTGACATGCTAACTTTTGATGGTATAGTCCTTGTGTACTGTAAGTACAAGTCATGTAAAGCATAAATGTCTACAGATACGAGATGTTTACTCAAGTTAAATAAGTTAGTATTTCTCTCCACAGATGAAACAGAACCAGAGAACAACACACACCTTGACATTTGGGATATGTAATTTCTATGATGCTTTAACATGGCCCTCTATATCAACATGAGACAACCAAACTGAACAGTGCACAGGCAAATGGAGGTAGCGGCACATCACTAGATCACAGGACCAATCAATACGTGGCCTCTCATTCAGAAAAATAAAACAGAACAGAAGTGAACAAGAAACATGAAAGGTGCAAAACATGAATGCATCACATACTGCCTTACATACACACTCACACACACACAGGCACACAGGCACACAAAACATGTCTTTCACCAATCGTCAGACAAAACACCCACCTTTGTGCAATAGGAAGACAGACACAAAAATTTTGTCTTGAACTAGGCGTTTCATGACAGTTTGACAGCGAGGACAACAGACATTTCTGCTCTTATGTAATTTTCAAAAATGACAAAGCAAAAACCTGTCATAAAACAAAAAAAAAAAAACTGGTGTAAATTGTAACCAAACGAGGAATGCCATGCTCATATCGTTTTCGTAAAAGGCCACTGAGACAGCTAAGCTCGCCTGGTGTTTCTGACGTTAATGCCCTGTTGCCAATCTGCTATTCTTTTTTATTTTTAAATTCCTCTCATCACAGAAAACTCTCTGCTGAGTCACAGGTTCAAGTGGAAATGTTTCTTTTCTTCCCACATATGCTACTACCTCTCTATGATATTGCACTGAATAAAGCCTTTTTATGTTAGCAGCCAGCATTACTTCACAGAATGCCTCAATAACAGTGTAGTCTATTTGAGATTTTCTTAGCGGAGTATGGTCTCTGTTTCCTTGTAGTGACATCAATACTCCACAAAAATTGATGTGGTTTTTTTTGTCTGAGAAAAGCCTGTTAGAAACTTAGACGTAACCAGATGCTTTGTCTTCACAGCTACCCTGCTTGAAATAAATGTATAGTTTCTTTGATTAATGATAAAGAAAAGAGAAAATACATGTCATGAAAATCCTAGTTTTTTTTTTGTTTTGTTTTGTTTTGTTTTTTTCTAGTCATCCGTTGATTTAAAATACATCACAGTAATATGTTTTTGTGTCTGCAGGTGACCTCTCTCTTGATTTTGGCACTGCACTGTACATAATTTAGTTGATTTGTATCCATCACCAAACATGAATAATTGTTTCACTGGTTATATTCAAATAGGCTCACGCAGTCCAGGAGACAAAGCTCACATCCTCTCTGTCATGTGTTGTTGGATCAGAGTTGATTGTATGGGTGCAATATACAGAGCCCAGCATGTGCACATATTGTACATGTATGCTTTGTTTTTTGTTTTTTTATTTCACAGGGGAGAGTCTCTTCAGTAGCTTCTTCCCCTTGGAAAGTAGTCCTTTCTTCTTCTTGTTTGCCAGATCTTGGGAGTCCCGGAGGTCCCGGGGGTCCCGGGGGTCCAGCGGGAGGCGGGGGCGGGGGCCCCTAGTAGGGCTGAGGGGTCTCATGGTGCCTGGGAGGAGGGGCCGAACAATTGGGGACGGCGCTCGGACAGGTGTGGCGTCGTTGTCGACCGTGTCGGCGGTTTCTGTGGTAACCTGAGGAGAGAAGCGGTGGGGAGGTGTGGAGGCATGGGGCAGCGTATTACAAATGAAGCAACACTTTCGCACTGCAGACTCAGGCCTCAGTCTGTCTGTCTGACTGTGTCTGTGGGCAGCGTGGTGAATGTTTTCAAACTGCATTGTTTGTTTTGTACAAAAAGCTGCGCACACCCCTCTGAGTTTGAGTTCTCTGTCTGTTTAAACACTACATAATAAGACTCCACTTATCTAATTCTCAGTGGGCTGAGGTGCATTCACTGAACACATAAACAAATTACTCACTGACTCACATAAGTCTTGCTTGTTTGTTGCTTGATTGTACTTGTGTAACTGATTGGTTTTATCCTGTAATATGGAGCGACTGAAATGTGAGTATTTTGTGTTTGTAGTATGTGTATATTTTAAATCAATTATTTGTAATTACCTCCAGCAGGGAGGTTATATGTTTTTAGTCCTGTTTGTCTGGCTTTTTGTTAGTTAGCAGGAAATCTCTACTGCTCTACTGAAAACCTTTATTAAAATTAAATTAAACTTAATAGAAGGTTAGGTCATGGGTCAAGAAATAACTTGTTTTCTCCAAATGGCACATGTATCACATGGCTGCAAACACACGTGTGTTTTGATGCAGATCTGGATTCAGATGCACATTTATAAAACATTTTCTATTATTAAAAGAAGTTAGAAGAAAGAGCATTATGCAGCCTTGGCAACAATTTGCATTCACTAACTTTACCAACCATAAACACAATATTAATAGACACTATCATTATATACATTTACATTTAGAGTATGATCCTAGTTTCTGTTAGCTTTAGTTCAGTTTCTAGTTAAGTTTACTTATTTATGTTTTTATTATCTACATCAGAGTGTCTTTATGATGTTTGTTTTATTACATGTGATTTGGCCGCTTTAAGTGCTGTTATGTGTTCAAGTCTCATAGCTAAATTAATGTAATATCATTAAGGACATAATGTTTGTCAAACAAGTCAAATTAAAGAGCAAAGTTGTAGCATATTCATTCTGAGAACTGTTTTTATAACAGGGCCCAGAGTGTGTCCTTGAACAGTATTCAAAATGAGTAACTACTGGATAATATCCACACTGAACAGAACTTAAATATTCTCTACATATTGTATTAAAATGGCCAAAGCTATCACCTGTCTGTCTGTTAATCTGTATTAAACTGACAGTAGAGATTTGGTATGTTTTCACACACACACACTCACACACGCACACACACACACTGTACATATGTAGAAGAAACACTGAGGAGGAAGCCATCAAACGTTGAGCACGACATCAGCACACCACACAGCCGGAGAGGTCCACCATCAGTTAGGCCATGAGGGAACATACAGTACAGTCATATACAGTACAACACCCAGGGACACAACCGTAGATACCAGGCTTCTCATCTAATGCAGCAGCTGGATACACAGGTATACATTTGTACACTTTCTTGAACATGATAGCTTGTGTTTTGATATCATGAAATTTCCGATTTAAAGGGGTCTGAGTCTAGATTTCTCAGACTCTGGTCCAAATTATTAGCGATGTATCATAAATGTACCGCCTTTGGGTGACAAAAATGATGCTACTCAGTATTGTGAGGCAAATATAAACATTTTCACATTTCAAAATAAATATGTATTCATTTGAAAATGTACCTAAACATTTTGGTAACACTCAAACCAGGAAAAATGACACGTTTTACTGATCTGATGCGCCACCATGGAAAACAGCCTCATAGAAACACTTGACAAGTGCTTTTAGAAGCCTTTGCTGTGACCACAAGCTGTGTGCATTAGAGCCGCGAGTTTGGTATCTCAAGTTGCCGACTTACTGTACAAGGCAGACAGAGCCATTTATGGTGTGAAATGAACAATCTTCTTCTGTTTGTTTGTTTTGTTTTGCCAAGCGGGTGAGGAAGAACAAAAAAGAAATCAGATGTGGCAGCATTGTCACCGTCGCTAAAACCCACACCACTATGAAAACTGAAAATAACAACAACGTCAACAACAACAACACCAACACACATGAACACAGAGCGCAAAAAAGAATGTTTTTAATATCCAATCTTTTCTTTTATTGTTCCATTGTAACAACACATTATGGATGTATCAGTGCTGCGATTAGTTTTGTCTCTCGAGCTCAGAGCAAACATGGCATATCCACTGACAACAGGGCTGAAAAATAGATTTGATGTGTGTGCAATATACATAAAGAAACAAAGCCTCTTTAAGGAAATATAGCAGTCGAGCCAAGAAAGTTATTATAAAATGTATCAAGTTTGAAAAAGGCATGCTTTTCTCTCTTTTTCATCTTTAAAGTTTTCTTCTCAAATAATTTCTTTCAGTGTCATTGGGTAGCAATTGTTATGTGTTAATAAAGCACTTCTTATTATTATTATACACAATAACCACAATTTGATTTTGTGTTTCAGTGCAAAGAGGTACCAAATTATCATGTGTAAGGAATGAGTTGAGCCTTTTTCAAGTCCTCTTTAACCAGTGCTACATGCATAAATCACCCGCAGAGCTCCCACAGTCTATCCTCTCTCTGTCCATGTCAGGCTTTGCTTCTTCCTTTCTCTGAGGCTCAGAAAGGTGTTAACACTGGATTTTTGTCCCCTTTTCCAAAGGGAGAGGAGGAAGAGGAGGAGGAGGAGGAGGAGGGAGGGAGGGGGTTGTTAGTTTGTATAGAGTCACCACTGTCACCACATGGACAAACACACACAATGAACAGCACACAGACGGCAAGTGGAGGAAGCGAGAGACGGAAATCAAGAGAGAGGACGGAGGATGGATGAACACAGGGCCTAGCGCTGAGAGCGGCGATGATGATGTACCCGTTTGCCCTCTGAGACGGTGGTGGCAGAGTTGGCAGGGGGCCGGTTGGCAGGCTCTTCCTGGGGGTAGTGGGACGGAGTATCGGTCAGATACACCTCCACGTCATCAGGCACTTCTTCCAGGAAGTTAGAGGGAACCAGACCACGGTGGCCGTTGATCTCACCCTGTGGACGGAAATGAGGAGAGTGGAGATTTCTGTCAGAGCCACAAGTGGCTGAACACAATGTATTTCATACTGTGTATACAACATGTGGTATATATGCACTGTTTAGGCTCTAATTTTGCTTAATCTCCTCAGGGCTGAATTGGGTCACTTTCCATTTAATTTATCTCTTTTTCCTCCAAAATGAAACCTCCATGTGAAACTAATTTACACTGCCACTCGAGACCTTTTTATGCGTTTCAAAATGATTAATTTGCAGATTCATCATCTTCTGATTTGTTCAATTAAAGTTTCACCCTGCCTGTAATCAATCAACGTGCAAAAATCTGGAATCTACAGTTAACACATTGCTGTTAATCCCCAGGAAAGGCCTGTACACTAAAAGATTAGTTCCACATTTTGGGAAATACGCTTATTTGCGTTCTTGCTGAGAGTTAGATGAGAGGATTGATATCACTTCCATCTCTGTGCTCTAAATATGAAGCTACAACCAGCAGTGGGTTAGCTTAGTGTAAAGTATAAAGACTGGAAACAGCTAGCCTGGCTCTGCCAAAAGGTTAAAAAAAACAATCTGCCTACCAGCACCTCTAAAAATAAACATGTTATGTATTATTTGTTTAATCTGTATAAAAACCTAAGCGTAAAAATGACATGTTGTGGTTTTACAGTTCAGTTTTTGTAGAGATTAAACAAACAAAGTGTTGATTAGAGAAGCAAACATGGCCAAGCAGCACTCACATAATAGAATCCGTCTTCATCAATATCTCCAAAGACAGCCATGATGTCACCAGCACAGAAGGTCAGCTCAGCCTATCACAAGACAGAGATACAGAAAGGGATATACAAGGAATGCGATCCAAGTAAAGTCCACTATGTCTTAATCTGTTGCCCTTATGTGTTTATGTGGTTATCCTCTGGTACAGCACTTCCTTGGATCTGTAAGTATGTGTGTGTTCAGCAAGGGGTCCTTAGCAGTTAGTGATACCTCGACATCAACATTAGGGGAGCTCTCTCGGGGGTCGTAGTCGTACAGAGCCACCATCCTCCTCGAGGCCTGATCTCGACGGAGGCCTTTTCTGTTCTGCTCTGGAAGCAGTAATAGACGGCATTTTAACAGAAAGTATTTCATCTCATTTTTTCAAACTTTTCAACCCCACTGACTCCGAAGCAGTTCCATAACTGTGCGTTCAAGCCCACAAATCTTTGCTTGTTAATGAGAGTGAGTATGCTTGCGCAGTACCTATTCTGTCCACAGGGGTGCTGAGAGGCAGGAAGCCCTGTTTGATGAGCTGGTCCAAGGTCTCCTCGTCCTCCGCTCGTATCTCTGACACCATGTTACAGGGGATCAGCCCCATCCTGCCCCTCACTTCTCCTCTGTAAAACCCATCTGTGTCTTTATCACCGTACACCTGTTAGACAAGAGAGTGAAAGAGTGACGTTTAGAGCTCCCGCCTTAAAACATATAAAGTACCTCTGTTACGGTGATCGGAGGTCCCTCGAGAAAACTCTCTACAGATGACTGGAGTACTGTCATGCCAGTGATTTACATGTTTTTCAGATATGCTCTAGTTTAAGTAGAGGGGTTACAAAAAAGATATTCAGTGGAATATGCAATTTTATTTTTAAATGGTCATTCCATAACATTTTGTACAAAATTATATCATTCTTTATGACTAAAATACAATAACAATAGTGAAGGGTGAAGTCAGTCTGAGAGACCTGTATGAGAACTGTTAGTATAGAATGAATACATACTTTCTGCAGTTACTGCACACTAAAATAACCAATATTTTAGGATTATAGTGTTTGTTCATGGCCAAAATGCAGCAAACTAATACTTTATAGTTTGGATTCACCTTGCACAGAGCGAGACAGAATAATCAGGAATGCAGCACAATAAAGTATCTGACCATCTTAATTGTAAACTCCCACCCTAATGATCTGCCCCTCTTTGAAGGGCAGCTCCTCATCAGCTGCATCTGGGTTGGGGGACATGGACAGAGGATCGTAGTCAAAGAGGGCCACAAAGATCCGGAAGGACTCCTCGGTCTCTGACTCATCATAGTACGTGGGAGAGCGGCGGTCCCGGTCCCTGTAGCCATCTTAAACACATTGAAGACAAACAAATTCCATCATCCTGCATCACTAGAGAGAGCAACCAATGAATGTGATCCAACACACAAAACAGGAACTTTGAAGACTTAGTTTCTTTGTAGAAATATTTAATATTTGCAAACAGTTTTATTTTTGTCTCCTGTAAAATTTGAGCCTGTGTTTTAAAATCATTTGGTGACAAAACTTGCTGCATACAGTATATACCACTACTATGATGAGCAAGTCCATATATTTACATAGTGATGTGCCTTAGCCATGCTTCAATCACAGGAAATCAATGAGAGGATTCGACAGATTTTCTTGTCTAGCCGTATTTGTGCCTGTCAGCATGCAGGAAAAAATCTGTGGTCAGTCAGCTATTTAAATCATTTACTGTAGCACACACGCATGCACCCACGAACACAAACGCGCACACACTACATGTATTTTTGTCTATTTTTTTAATATGCAGTGAGAGACAAATGGAGAGCAAGACAAACCATGGTGCAATACACAGACAGAGTGTGATTCATGGACATGACAACACCAGAAACACACTCAAGACTCTGACATGCACTCTACAAAAAGACTATATAAAAAAATGCACCTAAAGATGAAGATACATATGTCTATTTTTACTTTATATAAAAACAAAACATTAAGTGAAATTCTAACATATAAAGCAAAAATCTAAAACTTCCCACACATTGCCAACCCTTGTAGCAGCAAGAGGTCCAAAACAGAGATGGCAGAGTTGTTGTGGAAGCCTGTCATTTATTTTAATTTGGCATTGCAATATTTGGAAAATGCACCAGTGTGATACCAAAGATTTATTTTGGTGCTTGAAAATACAAGCATGATGTGAAATGCATTGCTCCCAGGTGAGCATATGCCGACCTACAGAGGGTTTGGTAATTGTATCTATGTGGTACAACTGCATTTCCAACAGCTGATATTTCAAACTCAAATGTCCAAAGAAACTCAAACGTCTAAAGAAAACAAGAATCTTTAATGTCTGCCACTAATATTTCTTCAAAATCTCATGCATGACTGCTCTCATTATAAGTGTAGTAGGTGTGGTTGTACCACAAAGGGAAGGGGTTTAGCAGGCATCTGGAGTTCAGTGCAGTGAGTGAGGCATTCTCTGAGCAGTCAATCAATCATTTATCATCTGCAACTGTGGAAACGTTCATCCTGGACCCCAGGTATGTCTTGCCAGTGGGTCCACCATTTCAGTGCAGTGCAGTCATGCTGTTCAACTGTAAGCATAATAATAACTATTATTATTTAAGACAGAGAAACAGGCACTTGCAAGTGTCCACAGCTACTTCTTGCCATTTGCCAGTTGCTGGTGGCCTTTTTTGTTGCCATGCTATGGTGGTAAAAACAGGACTGCAGGCACATACCATGGGGAGACCTGGTGCAGCCCATGTGCCTGCGGGATGACCACGTCCTGTGCCGAGCTACTCTGCCATAGTAAACATCCTCGGTGATGGGGGAGAGGTTTCCCTCACTGTTATTCTCAGAGGTTACCTCTACAGGAAACACCAATTAGAGGGTAATGGGGTTACAATGCAAAGCTCAACATTCCCCTCCCATACGGTTGACCAAAGATGTGTGGTGCCACCTAAAGCTTCGTAGGGCTTAGACACAATAATCCCAAATACACATAGAAAAGCAACTATGGAAAACGTCTATGGCAAAACTGTCATGATTGTCAGATTCTTTATCAGAGCAGATTAACGCATTAACGTGTAGTGCAACTGTTTAAGAAAATTGTTTGCATCATAATAATCTCTACAAGGTCAAACTTATGTTCAGGTAGTGAAGGACATGAGCATGGTTCACAGACACAGAGGTGATCTGGAGACACAGAGAAGCTCATGAAGGTTTAACAGAGCAACAAAACACTACTGTAAAAACACTATGGCACAGAAAACATCAAAATCATAAAATAAAAGATTCTCCCTTCCATTCTCTCTAGCCCCCCTGCCTGTACTGACCAATGGAGGGGACCATTAGAGGTCGTCTCTGAGGCTGGGAGCCGCCATGATGAATTATTCTCCCGGTCTCCCGGTCATGACGGCCTCCAGCAGGAGTGTTTGTCTGAAACGCACATAAACACAGAAAACATTCACAAACATTAAACATTCTTGCTCACAGACACATGGACATACTCGCAAACAATATGTGAGAAAAACGCACATCGACATACTCGTACAAATTATATGTAAACAAAATCATGCAGCACTCACAGGCAGGCACACTGAAACACAGACTCATAGACACACACTCAAACACACACAAGCCCACGGGAAACTTTAACATCCCAAAATTAAGTAAATACTGATAACATACTACTGAATTAGAATTTGTAGAAAAAAAGTAACCTGTGTCAAAGATGTCGGTAAGCACCGTCTATGTTACTGTGTTGTCTCCTTTCACAGCGCTAAACTGTTCAAACCCAGTCTCTCCCTGTGTCTCTCTCCAAGGTGCTGAACACATTCAAACTCTGGGTGCCGCCGTGGCTCCAGGCTACCTCCGATCCTACTAACACCTGCACCATACACCACAGGCTCCTGCTATCCACCTAGCATAATCTCATCACAATGCTAAATAGGATTGCAGCTTAAAATAGAAAAAATGCTTAGCAATATGATATAATTAGCAAGTGTTGCTAACTAATATCATAAACATTGGTCCAGACTGGATAATCAAATTTCAAAGATGTTGCTCCTGAACCGTTTCTCTTCATTGATATGCTGAAATGCTGCGTGAAAGCATTAAAATCCAGTCTGTCTCTCTCCATGGTGCTGACGTATTCAAACCCTTTTTTTTTTCTTTGTCGTTTTTTCTATAAATTTGAATTTAACTCAGCACACACACTAACAACACATATCAAATGCAAGTCAAGGCAGCAGTCTCAATTGAAGTATCTGTGCCTGTGCAGTTCACTAAATAATAATAAATTTGGGTGGTTACGACTCTTGGGTTTAGAATAAGTGCAAAGAACTGCACCTTGGGTGTGTTGTGCGAGTTGCGTCGGCGTCCCTCTTCCAGCTGCATCTCAGAGTACAGCTCCTCCTCATCCTCTTCCATGATGTCAGACAGGTCAGAGCCCCGGCTGCTTTCGCTGTGATAATCTTCATTGTGACTATAGTGAGGCTTTTGGCAGTCGCACACACACAAACACAAACACACAGACGCAATTGTTTAAGTCCACATACATACATACATACATACATGCACACACCAAACACACATGGATGGGGCGAACACACGCACGTGAACACACACAGAGACGCGGGCAAAGGAGTGTATGCATGCAACCACCCAGACATGCATGCACACACACATCCAAACATACATACACGTAAGAGGCTTTCTATTTGAAAACACATTGGGGGTGAAGTTCCAAAAAAGGCAAAAGATTAAATCACTTATCATGTCGTTCTTACCGGCCTCCCCAGCTCAGAACCTCTGAGGAACTCATCAACTGAGGGTCCTCTCCGGCGGACGCGCGCAAAGCCTTCTTCATCTTCCTCTTCCTCATCGGAGTGATGCTGGTGAAATGAATGACCCTGCTCTCCGTATCTGCCCGGCCTCCTGTCCCCCTGAAAACATGCATGAAGAGTGAGGAAAGTGAGTAACAGAGACAGGGGGAGGACAGCGGTACTTTATTACTGTTAGTTATTGTATTTTGCAGTATTTTGATGAGAAGATGATCATTACATTTTTACTAGTTTGACAACGCAATCTGCTCTGTAATATACTAACAGCCTTGGAAAGCTAAATATCCTTTTGCACACAATCAGTAGATCCCTAGTACACACCCTTAATCTCCAGCCCTACATTTACAGATGTTTTTAAGTTCAAATTAAATTTACTGTTTATTGTCATGCTGCGAGTTTCTTTTTCTTTTTGACTGTAATTCCATTTTCATTAAGTATAAGGCATCTATAACATGGTGAGACTGGATTTACAGTAGCATTTCCATTTTTATCAGACCTTGCCACTTTCTGCTGCCACCCTCTGTGCTGCTTCTCGGGCGATGGCTTTGGCCACGGTGTCCGGTATAAGCGTGCCTCGGGGCTGCGGAAGAATCCTCTGGGGGGACGGGGAGCGCGGATTGGCAGGGGGAGGGGCCTCAAGGGTGTGGCCTTGCATGGGCACAGGAGGCTGGGAAGAGGGAGAGCGTGGGGGGTCCCAGCCAGGCTGGCCAGGTGGAATAGCTCCCCCGTGGTGGGCCGCGTGCTCTTTGGCATCCAGGTCTCTGGCACATACTGGTCTCTGAGGTATAGGGTGGTGTTGGGGGTGGGGTAGCAGAGGCAGTTGGTGCTGGGGCCTGGGACCTTGGTGGGGCGGGTGAGGTTGAAGATGTAGGGGCTGAGGATGTGGGGGTCGAAGCTGGGGTTGTGGGGGTCCACCTGGATGGGGAAGTCTGGGATGGGGTTGAGGGTGTGGAGGATGGGGTGGGAGTGGTTGTCCATGTGCCTGGGGTGGAGCAGGAAGTTGGGGTGTGGCATGAGGAAGGTGAGGGGATTGGAGGTGGGGTTGAGGATGGGGGTGTGGAGGGGGGCCTGCGTGGGGGTGCATTGGTGGTGGCAAGGGAATCGCAGGTAGAGGCACGAGCAGGTTGTTTGGAATGACGGCGACTTGGGAGTCCTGGGATTCTCCCTGTACTGACAGCGTCCTCACGATGACTTCCCTGGCCTCCAGGCACTGAATCCTTGTCAGCTCGACTGTAACATAGTCGGCCATTGGGTACAACACCTCTGCTATCTGGATTTAAAAAGAGAAAATAAAAAAGGTTAACATCAACAGAAGCTGCATATTCATTTTTAACAACTGAAACATCATCATAATCCATAGATCCGAAGTGAAAACATGATCACATCCCCATAGGATCAATCCAGTTTGAATTAAACTTTTAATGACCCCATGCTCTTCCCTCTTGTGCCACCCTCAGGACAATGTTTCAGCCCCACTACTGGTAAGACTCCAAGACTAAGATAGCAAAATAGTTAGTACCCTCTCTGCTCTGAGCAAAATGACCCCCTCACACTGTTCAATGTTGCTC
The DNA here is from genome assembly GCA_008360985.2 of Macquaria ambigua. Lineage (NCBI taxonomy): Eukaryota > Metazoa > Chordata > Actinopteri > Centrarchiformes > Percichthyidae > Macquaria > Macquaria ambigua. Next base: position 33,871 of record VMKM01001569.1, on the reverse strand, counting down.
TAGTGTGTGAAGCACACAAAAAGGCAGAAAACATTGTGCTGTCAAAGTTTCACAGTACTGTGTTGATTTACTTTGGCAGTCACCAGAGGGAGTGAGAGACCTTTCCAAGACATTCACAGGTCCCAGATTGAGAGCCTTGCACTGAACATGAATCACAAGTAGGTGGCACTGCTGTGTGCACTGAGGGCACTGATGACATAATGCTAACCCAACAACAGAGGCTATTACCACCCCATCTGTGATGTATGCTCTCATGTTTCAACTGGATTAAACATGATTAAACAACTCACACAGTGTTTGACATGCTGTATCTCTGTACTGCATATGGGATCCATATTCACAAACATACGGATTCCATGTGCTTGCGAATTCTCCACAAACCGGTCCCTCGGTACTATGCATGATACTGTACAAAGTCACTTGTTATCCCCCTAATTCTCACCATGAGTGCCTTTAACCCAAGATGAGCTGCTCATCATCACTCACCATACATTTTAACAGAGGATAATAGTAACACTTGCTAACTCACCCTCTGTCCTTTAGTGCAGACTGCGTAGCCAACAACGTTTGCCCCGTTAGATGTGCCTGTGGGAGAGAGGAGGGGGGGCTTCCAGCGGACCTGCAGGACCCCTGGAGCCTGCCCACAGAGCACCTGTACATCCTGGGGAGGCTGAGGAGGGCCTGGGGGGTGAGAGAACAGGTGTGAGGGAAAATAAATGTATGAAATAATTTGCTGTTTTAAAATCACTAATATACAAAAAAGAGGGAAGGGTGTGAAGCATTCATCAAATGCACAAATTGGCACACACACAATCATGCACAGAAATGCCCACATACAAGAGAGGGGGTGAGGTGATGGGAGGATTCAGGGAACAACAAACTGGGTTCATTTATAATTTGCCCCGCATATCTAAATGTGTGAAAGAATTACATAACACCTTATCTAGACTTTGTAGAGATACACAGATCATGCGGATATTTGTGATAATGTGACATTTCTAGTGGGGGACATTCAAGTTATTATGGCTATGGCTAACCTAAGATACTCCATAATCAAACTGAGTTGTGAAATTAAATCCTTTTAGTGAAGCAGTATTTATTAGTCTGTATTCCTCTGGTCTAGTACTGTACCATAACCTCATATTACTCTTTATGAGAGGGGAACAATTAAGGCAATGTGGGCTTCTGGGCCTCCTGAAAGAAGCACTGTTGTCTCCGCATGCAGGACACAAACCAGAGAGACTGACTACTGTCCATTCTTTGTCTTCCACTCTCCTGGATCACTGGATTAAACATGCACAACCGCATTCAAACAGAAGCCACTGCACACTCGTACAAAATGGTCATTTCAGTGAGCAGTGGAGTGGCACTGCTTTATATAGCACTGGTTGCTACAGGCTAGGCTATAGGCTGAGGAGATGACTCATCAGAATAATTAAGGATCATATCTTGTGATGCGTGGCTGTTCTCTAATTAGTGATGTGCTCAGTGCAGTAAGCAAACTTGGGCACAATTGCATTTTTACTTTGGTCTTTAAAAAACAACATGCATTTAAAATTTCTGTAGATACATGAATGACAACATTGTTTGTAGATGAAAAATGGTTTTCAATCTCAGAACCATAAAAAAATGCAATTTCGCTCAGATGCCTTAATTGATTGCTCATTTTGAACAATATATCATAATCATTCTCAGTTTCATGACTATAATCCTCTTTCAAAAGTATTATAGCACTAATGTAATCTCTGCCCATGGGTTTTCAACAAAAGGAAATCATTTAGTGCTGAGATATATGGGAAACCCAGCCCAGGACTGATGTTTCATTCTGACCTGTTCTGCAATATGGTGTTGGACCTAGACAAAATACAATACACAACAATGGCATGGTAAGGCAACACTGTACTGTACTCTTCTACAGCACAGTACAATAACCTAAGAATTGATATGGCATTATGTTACATATTAGAGCTGGCTTACAGTAAAGTGTAATAAACAGAGTAGTAGCAGTCTGTATCTCCATCTGTCCTCATACCGACTACAAGATTGTCTAACACATGTTGAAAAGCTAAAAAACTACAATTGTCTGCTATGGAGCTATGTATATATTACTGATACTGTATCTCTATGTATAGAAATGAGCTTTGCTGACCTGCAGCCTGAGTGCAGAACTCCACACCAGCTTCTTTCCTCTCTCTCTGCTCCAGCGGCAGTTGCCATGGCACCTGGTGCGGCTGTGCCACCACCGTCACTTTGTACACTGTCAGGGGCTTCAGGTTGAGGAAGCGCAGTCTATACCTTCCTGGCTTTACCACCGCGTGTTCCGCCCCGTCCAAGAACACGGTGTGACCATAGTTACTGTTGCTAGGCAACCAGGAGAGCTCTGCAGTGTCACGCTGGATGTCATCCACCCGCAGACCGCATGGCGCCACCACCACGTTGGCTCCCACCAGCAAGGTGCAGCGCAGCTCGTCTGACAGGCCCCGGTCCGTGACACTCTGCACCGACACGCGATGAACGCAGCCGTCCAGGTCCAGCTTCTCCAGCAAACACTTGGTCCGGCCACCGTACACTATGCTGGCACGAAGCTCCCCGTCTACTAACACGTTGTAGCCAGAGATGTTCCCCCAGCCCAAAGGCACTAGTGGAGGCTCCCAGGCCACGATGACGCTCCGTGCCAGCTGCTTGATCAAGGAGATCTTTCGGGGATAAGGCACAACGTCTTCAGCCAGGTCCTCAAGGTCCAGGGGCCCCCCTGTCCCATTGCTACAGGGAACCAAGGCGTTAGCTGAGCCCAGGAGGCCATCCTGGGAGGAACCTCCATCCACTGCCATCAAGGCCAGGGGTGTATGGTCCAGTGGGCCCAGGTCTTCCCCTCCCTCCCCAGACTGAATCGCTGGTTTTTCCTTGTCCTGGACAAACTCCACGAAGTTGGAAGGAACAAGTCCTCGCTGGCCATCCAGCAGCTCCCCTGTGACACAGAAAGAAGTAGAGAGGCAGGCGTAGAAGATAAGTAACTCAACTTTGTGATTCCTTCTTAATGTTCATGTTGATGAACAAAAAGCCTAATGCCAACTACCTGAAAATACTACCCTTTAACAACTGTCTCTATAGGAAAGCACAACAGTCCCTGTGATGCCTCCTGCAAATGTTAAAATTAGGCTTCACTAATGGCTCCTTACAAGACAAAGACAAAAGGAAAGCTATAAATCATCAGCAAGAGCTATTTTCATTGCAGGGAGGGAATGAGTCAGTGAGTGAGAGGTGGGAGATATGTAAACATACAGTATGAACTATTCCCTAAGATGTAAGATTTACCACTGCTGCTCTGATGCTATCTTTTACATTCTCTCAAGTAAACACAGAACTGAGAAAACGCTCCTTTTCAACATTTTGAAGAACTTGAACTTTAGTTCACTGCTTTGGAACACTTCCAGGAACACCCCGAGCATGTGCAAAAAAAAAACATCTTAGTTTTGCACTGTAGTTTTTTCCCAAAGGGAAGAAGTTTGTCTTGAAAAAAGTTCCCTATCATCTTGTCCTTCAATCCCTTTTTCCACAGAGGCCTGTGAGACCTTAAGACCATCTGTGTGTGTCTGCGTATTTGTGTGCGGGTGAGTGTGTGTGTTGTTTGTGTGTGCCAATGATTAAGCTGAGCCCCGCTGGATTAGTCATCAAGCTAAAAGGGACCAAGGTCCCATCTTGACAACAGCTTGGTCTGAGGCCCGAGTCTCCCTCCTGCGTGGTAAATACAAGGCTCCTCCATGATGCCATGCAATCTCACCGCCCACAGCTAATGAATCACTGCAGCTGACTACTACTGTGTGTAGCGGGCTGCACTGTCTGCAGGATTGCTAGCTAGGGGGATTAGGATTGCCTCTGATGGAGAAGCCTTCATCATTCTAAAGAGATTAGACAGAGAATCACTCCAATCACCAGTTATAAAAAAGTGTAGAGGATTTTTTCTTAGTGTCACTGGTGCACTGACACAGAGTATAGTTACATACAGGTGTAGCCACAATAATGTAATCACCTAGTGGAAAAATGACTCTAAAGTAACTAATAAACTAGTACAAACACTGATACAATGGTGGGTCATAACAGGTCAGCTGGATGATTTTGTTAGCTAGAAAAGAGATCTGGCAACTTTAATATGTGAGCTTTCAAAGCAACATTTGACAAAAAATAGAGCTTCAACAAGGGCACAATCATCTGTGCCCACACTGAAGGTGGATCAGTCAAAAGAAAAAACTGCAAAATAATTTGATATCTCAAAGGGAACAGTCTTGGCAGCATGAGGTAATGCAGATACACTGCACTGACAAAGAGGTCACAAGGTGAAAATAACCAGATATATATAATATGAGGGTAACAAATGCAACTGTCATGCAATCTCAGAAGAGGCACCTGTGTAGCAGTGTTAGAATGATGATTGCATCAGCATTATAGTTTTTTACATTACGTTTTGATTATGTTGTATTGTAATGTCTCGAACATACAGTTCGAACATACAGGATGGGTACGTCATGGACTGCTCAGTACAGTATATGTACTTCAACAGTCAATGCTCAGCAATTTAAAAGGACGTTGAGGGGATTTAGATGCCAAATAGAATACTATAAATAGAACAAAGTCACTGGGGGATAACTGTGAGCTGAAACACACTTGGCATTTTGTCTCAATGTGAGATAATTAATACGCAATGATGCACATGCTTGTTGTGACTGTCAAGCATTCTCTGCTACAGCAGCAGACAGGCACTCATGCAAAGTCACTGTCTTGAAAAGCAACAAAGGACACCTCCTGCTGGACTGTAATCTTTGATGTTTAGACTGCAATATTTTTTAAGACTTTTGTCATTTAAGTACCTGCCTGAGCTTGACATGCCAGTTAAGGCTAATATTATTTTCCATGTCATCTCTGAGTTTTGTTTTACCTTCATAGAAGCCATCATCATCCATGTTTCCATACACGTACAGATACTTTCCAGCCACAAGGGGGAGCTCTGCTTCAGGATGCTCGTTTGGTCCATCGTAAGGGTTATAACTGAAAGGAGAAATGTCCACTTTAGGTTTCACGCCAGCAACTTTTCTTCATTTGTAAATGAAGATGATGTTAGTAAACTTAAAAAACTATGTGCAATAAAATCAACAGACTCCTGAGGCTGGTCTCATTCACCTGTAACGGGCAGTGCAAAGGCGGACCTGGCCTGTGTAGCGAGGCTTGGACCTGGGTGATGGGCTGGCCTCATCCTCCATCTATAGATTGACAACAGAACCAAAGATAAATGTCATTCACATTTACATGTACAACTCGTAATTAAGATTCAACCCAAGAGTAAGCAAAGTAAACCATTAAGTTTGAATATATGACTATATAGGTCAACCTAACCAGGGTAATGTTGAGTTATACATGCATTAATGTGATTCAATTTAGGGCTGTGGTGTCACTCAGGCCAACCTCTGAGGGGGTCAGCTGTCGAGGGCTGCTGGGGCGGTCCTTTGTCACGGTGCTGGATTTGACAGACAGCAGTTCTGGTCTTTCTCTGTCTCCAGTCTGTGGTGTGCAGGGCAAGAACTGGGAGATCAGTAGCGGCGTGTTTGCCGCGCTCTCATCGCCTGGGAGACATTGATTTCCATAGCAAATAAAGAGCAACTGTCATTCCTTCTGCACCCATTTGCTGCTCATTGCACAGCTATTGATCTCCTGTTGAAGCGAGTGTACAGCAAACACTCTTCGCGGCAAAGGCTATTCTACCCCCATCAACACCTCACATCTGCAATGCATTTGTCCTTAAATACCACTCAGGTCATCGGGGGGAAAAAAACACACTTGAAAGGAAATGCAGGAAATACAAAATAGAAAACTGCAGTCTATAAGAGTGCGAACAGCTGAATTCCTTGAGGAAATTAAAGTAAGTCAGCAACATGGATCCGCTGTATCAGTGGGTTCTTGTGGTTTGTGACTGAGTAATATTATGCATTAGCACAAAAGCATCAGTGAATCCCTCCTCTGTTTCAAGTGAAGAGAAAGATAAAACAGGATTTCCAGCACTTCAAAGACCTTTGGTCTGTTCCAGACTGTATAAATCTACATCGCTGATATTGCTGATTCTGCTGGCTCTGCAGGTTGCACTATATCTAGTTAGAATACTAATGTGTGAAACCACATTCATGTCATACATCACGCCTGTGATCAATTAGGGTAGATATTGATCATGAATAAGCAGTATTGCCATTAATGGTGTCCACCTCTGGCCAGGAGTGTGCTGATCCAGCTGTTATGTGAGCTGTCTGGGGATTAGATCACAATGATCATAAGCCTTTTGATCACATGTAATTTGGTGGATGCTTTTATCTGGAGTGTCTAGAGTGCATACATTTTTTAGAATGGGTGGACCCCACTGGCAGTGGACCATTTAACCCTGATACCCCTGACCACTGACCCACCTGTCTCTGGCTTGGCATCAAATCCAACGATGACTTGAGAGAGTTCCTTCTCTGGTGAGAGGGGGATCTGGGATGTGGAAGTGGGATTAATTTTAACGATGTCCACAGTATATGAATGCAAACGGAAATTCAGCAGCTCTTTGGACAGCTGGTGGTAGTGTTCACTCTGTGACCTGCATTTCTGCTCCAGGTCACGAACCTTGACCTTTGACAGACAACGAAGAGAGCAGAGGGGGTGGTAATGGCAGAGAGGGTGGAATAAAAAATAAAAAAAGAGAGAGAGAGAGCAGATGTAAAGAGTGAAACATGAGGGAAAATATACTCTAACACACAAAGCATGAAGTGTGCTTCATCACATGTAATGTTCAGATAAGAATTCTCTGAAGAATAGCCAACGATTTATCTATTAATGCTGATCCAACACAGAACCAATTAGAAAATGATCCCTAAAGAGCCATTTGAGCCTATAGCAGCATGTTATATTGAACCACTCCAGTCTAATCAAAGCATATGGAAGTGTAGAGTCCCTGGCACTGCTGCAGCTGCTGATACATAACACTGCTAAACTCTGATAACAAAGCCTTAATACTGCAAAGAGTTAAGAGGATTATAAAATGTACAGCATAGACATTAAAGACATCATATCATAGATATCATATCAGAGGAAGTCAAGGAAGATGGATAAGGGTGTACAGTGAGTAGTACTCAATCTCATTCAGTACACATATGGATTCTCATTTTCACAAAAGACCCACTAAAGGCTTTGAAAGCTTTAGTGATTTGCTGAAAATTCACACATGCGACTGAAAAGAGATGAAACTAATCAGGGAGGAAAATAAATACCTGAAACATTCTGTCCTTATTGTTCTGTTCAGACAAAAAGGAGGGAAACAGAAAAAAAAGTAAAGAAAGAAGAAAAATTAAAAGAAAAAAACATACTGAAGATAGAACCAAACAACAATAAATGCCATTCTAATTGATGCAAAGGAGGAAAAGAGAAATGCGAAACAATAATATATTTATCAGCGCAGATAAATATACAAAAGCAACACAACATTAAAGCAAAAGGAATTAAAAAGAAAGACAAATATATGTTTGTCAAACTGAAAAAGCCTAACAAGCACAAAATGATTGAGGAGTGTGGTTTCACAGAATACAGAGGTTTGTTTGACCCTACAGACAGTGGAGCTACAATTTTTCTTCCTGTTGACGTGTGTGTGGAGTGTAGAGAAACAGGCCTGTGGAAGAGACTATAAATTGATCCAATGGATTTGCAAGAAGAGAAATAACTCCTTGACAGTGGAGTTTCCATTTCTGCGACCAAACTCTTGATGTTTGTCTGAGCCACACTCAAGACTGCTTGCTCAGTAAAATCGTATTAAAGTGCTTCAGATGGATAATAACATGACCTCACTTGAACTACACTCAAAGGAGTCTACACCCTCTTTCGTGACAAAAGGATTTAGAGTGAAATGAGAAAATTATTTCTAGTAGATGAGCCGGTGACAAGCATCTTAAAGACTGTGATGAAACGCAGCAGGTCAGTGATTTGATCATAGGGAAATTTATAAAATGATTCGAGGTCAGCCTGGATGCAGGATTAATGGGATGTGCGGGTCTGCAACTATTGGGATAGAAAAGTTTGGAATCATATTTTGCACAACAACAGTACGGAAAACCTACAGGAAGGGAAAGGAAGAGGCAGGAATACAACTGCAAACACAGAAGCTGAGCTTGTGTTTGTTTTAAACTCTCTGATGTATGAGTCACAAACTGGTGTGGAGTATTGAGTAACCTACATGGTATTACAGCATTTGTTCACAACTACTTCTGGGCAGGAAAAAGGCCAGTGTACTGCCTGTGGAATTCAAATTTCAAGCCATAATTTATGCCACACCACCTGTTTCAGGGCAGAGGGCGTCTGCCAGTACCCTGACGATGTTCCTACAGCATACATCACTGACATTCAGAACGAATGAAGTTTGTATCGCATTAAATACACGACAGAAGCCATGAGTCGGAGGTTTAGGCCTCTGAGTTTTCCCAACAGGTTCTGCACACAGTCAGGTTAAGGTTTGCCTCATCTCGCTTAATAGAAAAGCAGCGACTGTATGCATGTATGCTCTGATGACGCTCTGATGGACCGAAAGCTCAAAATAAAGTGAAACACTGCATAGATCTAAGTGTGCGGAAATCTCTTCTATTGGTCTGGACTCGTTGATAGCAAAGATTTAGCCGGGTGGAGCGGTGCTCATCCTGCATTAACTTTTAACTACATTAAAATAATATGCATTGCTTTATACAGTTAACATTGTAGGCCCCCTTATTCCACATCTGCCTTATAACTACATGAGGATTTTTGGTTTTATTTCATCAGCTTAAAACAGATCTAAACTATACTTAAAAAAGGCAACACCGAGCTAAAGATCTGTGTTTGTACATGTTACTGTACCTCTAACAGGTGTACTGCTTCCTCATGCTCTTGGTCAGCTTGAACCTGAGCTTGCAGAGAACACACAGAAACACACAATGACAGCTGACACTGTGATCACAGCCCATGAGGTAGAATAGACAGCACACAGCTGACATACTGTCAACCCAATACCCTGGCAGAGGCTCACTGGTTGATCACAGCACTGGTACTTGAAGAGATGCCTACTCCTGATGGCGCAGCTCTGATAAACAGTAAGGGATTTATTTTGGGGTGTGTTAGTGTCTTAAGTGCTGGCTGGTAGCAGAAGTAAAAGCACAGTTTTCAACATCAAAAACCTCTGTGTAATTATACAAATTACTTAGCCTCTGCCTGGGTATATTAGTGTCTGTCTGACTGTTAATGACTGATTGTTTCTCTTTGAACACCAACGCAAATACAGGGCAGTAAGCAGGTACAGACAACCGACAGAAAAACCTCACAGATTTCTCAGGAAGAAGTCACTATTCAGCTCTTTTATGACCATATCAATGTCTGAGTGGTCTAATCCAGCAGGTATTTTGAGAATATTTCACATCGGTCATTAGAACAAAAAGATTTTGAATGAGCTTTTTGTTTTATCTTTATATAGTGTGTTAACAATTAACACAAATTAACCTTTTGGCTAACACTGGCACATTTACAGTGATGTTGATCAATGTGCATTATCCCTGAAATTAAATTAAACAGTAAATAATGCTGCAACAGGACAAAGCAACAAAAACAGCAAATGTGTTAAAAACTACATATTTGTACATTTAACAATTATAAATATAGGCTCAAAAATGTTATACATCAGGGTGATTGGGCGTATCTAAGACACGATGAGGTCAAAATTCACAAACTCTTAAATTTTAATATACAAGCATTAATTTGAGCCACAAATTTGGGCCAGACTGGGTAAAAAGTAAGGCAGATAATTTAACATCCAAGACATTTGAACAGCCTCAGAAGTATCAAAAGCACCATGTGTCCCTTGTGATATTTGAAGTTTTCATTTCTGAAGATATTTGAAGAATATAGTCAAATCTTAAAAAGGTACCAGACAGAATACAACACCTAGAAAAAAGTAATGTCTGCACGCAGAAAGATGTTCACAAGGTGTATAAACTTATCAACAACTACAATGGCAGCATTTTTAGCAGAGAGCTCTTTGTCACACTATCAAACAATATGAAAAGGTGCTGCAAGCTGAAACTGCATTTCTAATCAAATCTGCTGATTTTTGGACAGGTTTCCGAGGTCTTTATATTTTCTGATACGGTAGCAGTGATTCAATGACAGTGATTCAGCACAAACTGGCCACTGACACATCAAATGCTGAACAAGGAGCTTCAGTTCGTCACTGCTCCAATGACCTAGGAGGGTTATGTCAAAAGAATAAAAATGAAGCTTTCAATGACCAATTTTCTATTCATTTCTGCCTTTATCCATATGGCCATACCTTTTGCAGTTGATTGATCTCCTTCTGCTTGGTGTGAAGGGCCACCAAGGTTTTCTCATGCTCTATCTGCAGCTGCTGCTTCAGCTCTACAGCCTCGTGCATATGCTGGGGAGGAACAGAGAGAGTGAGAGCATGTGGTTATGTTGAAGGATGTTATTTAGAGATGATACCACAATCTTTCTCTATTGATGGTGACAGATTCAACATAGCTAGACCTTGAAAGCCTGAACAATTATCAAAATCTTGCTGTTGCTAACCCTGGCACTGAAAGGAGGGTGTGTTCTGCAGCGGCCTGGCTACCACCCTGGCAATGAGCCTTTGTGGGAAATTGAACCCAATCCACCTGAATGGCAATTAGCTGCAGGAAACTCTGCATGCGGAAAAAAGAAATGCACACAGTTTGTATCAGGATTGTTGAAATATGGAAAAAGAAAATTCACCAAAACCTTGCAGAATAAACCAAGTAATTAAATTAAAAGAGTAATTTGATGTTTTGGGAAATGCTACTTAGTTGCTTTCTTGCTGAGAGTTAGATGAGAGGATCTAACTCTCATATCTATACGCCAAGTACGAAGCTACTGCCAGCAGCCGGCTAACTTAGCTTAGCATCAAGATTGGAAAAAGGGAGAAACAGCAAGTTTGGCTCCGAAGGTAACTAAATCGGCCTACCTGGCTGTAGCTTCATATTTACTGCACAGATATGAAAGCAAATTAGCCTTTTTCCCAAAATGTCGAACTATTCCTTTGAAGCCAAATTTTGCAATCTCAGGCACTCAAGTGTTGCATTCACTGTGGAAGTAAAGAGTATTATACTGATGAGCTTTTTATATAATTTGTAATGTATATCTATCAGATGCAACCTACTGTATACTCCGAACTGACTCAGACAAAGCTGTCACACATGGTCACCCACGCTGATCCCAAATCTACCCTTTCCCAAATTAGCCGAGTCATGACTATATACTATCTGCCCACTGAGTCACGACCAGCTGCCACATTTTGCAGAAACAGAGTTAAGGCCATGAGATGTTTCTGCAGGCTTAAGAAGAAAAGACAGCTTAGAAAGCTCTGACATTCATCATTTTCTCTCTGTGTTCTCTCTCCCTTGAAAAAAAAAAAAAAGAAAAGCCTCTTTACCTCCCGGAGTGGCTTCGAGGTGTCCTGAGCAGGCAGCCACTGCTTTGCATAATCAGGGAGAAGCTCTAAGCTGCAGAGGACTGGGCTGGCTGAGAGGCTGTCACTGGAGCCTTAGTGAAAACTATTTTTTTTAATACTCAGGGAGGGCTTGATGAACTCACCTACATTTTCAGCAAACACCCTGTGATGTCATGTTGAAACAGAACAAGGATCTAAAGCAACAACCTGCCTTACACAAGCCTACTGCCATACTTTCCTGTTACTGAAGCCTCAATGCAAGAGGAGATGCTCCCCATTGTTGTGAAAAAGGGCATTTGTGTGATACACAACACTGTAAAGACAGAGATCTTTGAGACAGGTGATGTTTACCGACTAGCAGAACTGTAGACTTGAGACCTGAAACCTGAGACTCCACCCATTTTACACATCAAAGTCTGTTTCCAGGTCTTGGGGAAACTTACTGCATATGTGAAAAAAGTTATATAAAGCCTTTTGTGTCTCTAGAGGGAGCTGTGCAAAGTCTAGATTGCCCTCTTCAGTGATTATTTTAACAAAAGCCACTTTATTTAAGAGCCATCATACATTTGTCTTGCATATTGCTCTTTACAACTTCTTGTATGATAGAAAGGCCCAGAATAAGATGTGGTCATGTTGATTCGTGTCTTAATCCCCCCATAGAAATGTGACAATAAGCCTTTTTTTTCAGATTATATAACTTTAAAACCAAGACTGACAGTGCTGTATCTCATTAGTTTTGACTGAGGAACCCTTTTGTTTTTTGATGTTGTGTTTCCTCCATCTCTGCTTTCTCCACCCACATCGCCCTGTGTAATTTTCTCTAAATAGTCTCTTTGTCTTCATAATCAATACACAATGAGAAAGTGACAAACCTTTCTTTGCTGTATTAGGGAGCGGGTCAGTTTTTCTCAGATGGGTACATTTCTCTCTCAAATATCCTGACAAACAGACAATCGATAGGAGATGCAGGGAGGCGAGGATTTGTAATGAGAGTGCCTCTCACGGCGCAGTGAGACTGTGTCTGATTACTATTGGCAGACCATAACACGATGAAAAAGAGCCTCTCCATGAAACCGATGACACTTCACCTCATGAGTTGCATCACCTTCCTTCTAAAGTTTTCTTAGAAAACAAACACACGGGAGATGGGAATGTCTCCAAAAGAGGCAGCGAAAACAAATCTCCAGACAAATCTCAGAATCTGATGAATGGCGTGAGCCAGACACGAACCACTGAAGTGAACGAGGGATGAGTGAGTGAAGATGGGAATGCTGGAGAAATGTAGCGAGATATGCAGTGTGTCAGTGAAAAAGTGGACAGATAGAGTCAGTGGTGGTGATGAGGCAGGAAAGGAGGATAAAGGGTTTAGACTTGAACCTTCGAGACATTTTGCTTGTGGGTCTTTTCCACCAAAGAACGAGAGAGATAGGGAAGAAACTATTCCGGATTTATAGTATCAATCCCTGAATTAAATTCAGATTCATTTATATAATCAAATCCATATCTGCAGATAATTAAATCTCCCTTCAGTGGGTAGAGAAAGGAAATTTTGTTCCTTGGGGGGATATATGAAAAATGGTGAATTGAAACCCTTCGAATTGAAATCCTTTGATCAAGTAATCCAAGAGTTTAGTTTCTTCAGGTAAAACTCAGCACTGAAGCACTTACTGACAGCATTTCTGAGTTCTTCCACAAAACTCAAAATTGCTCTCTGACATTATTAAGTTATCTGGAGATGGCCACATGGTCTTTTTGACTCCACTCTCTCTCAGTAAAGATGATTCAGTTTGCCCAAATTTTAAAAAGTTATCAAAGGATATTGTATGTATGATTGGTCAGAAAATAAAAAACTTCAAACTTGGAAAAGATGAAATACAGTACATACTATCATGTGTAAAGAATATGAAATGCAAGGATTCAATTACAAACACACAGAGGGGAGAGACACTGAAAGACTCAGAGGGACGGACGGATATCTCACCTTTAAAACCTGTTCCAGGTTCTCCACTTTGCCTTGGAGTTGGCTCCTCTGCTGCTGGGCCACGTCTCTCTCCTGGCTCACTACAGCGAAGGTCTGTCTCAGCTGGTCATAGTCGGATCGCACCTACATGAACGGAAAGAGTCCAGATGCAAGTGAGGGAAGGACAAGAAACAGATAAAAAGAGCAAGAGGAGGTTAAGAGGATTATTAACAACATGGATATAAAAGGCCATAAAAAAAAAAAAGTCAGCGGAGGAAAACAAAGTGAGGGAACACACTTTAATCTCCTCTGTTTTACTTGAAGAGTTTCAAAATGTATCCATTATTCTGTTTTTTTAAGAGGAAAACAAGCATGCAATTTTGATGAGGTTTGTTCTTGCAGTAGACCTACTTTTTACATTTATGAATAGAGGCTGGGCTTTTTTTTTTTTTTTTTGGCTGGAGGGTTGATTGGGAGTTCACAGTCTGAAGAGAAATTAATCAGCACATTTCCATTTAGCCTTGATGAGACAGAGCTGCTGACTTGAGCGTTCTTGCCTCTCGTTCCTTCGTCGCTCAGAGGCCTTGAGCTAAGCTGGTTCCTCTAAAGGTGGCCTCACAGGATCGAGCTGAACCATCCCTCAGCCATAAACCAATCACCTCATTAATTAACAAGACAGATGAGCGCACGATAGATAAGCTCGCTTACGCAAAGTGCACAAAACTAGACTGTTGCAAAGGAAATGAGTTCATTCATATTGTGGAATTCATGACTGGAGCTGGAGGCAGAAGCTCTACTACCACTCTATATCACATGGGACAAGCAGCATTATAATAATTAGCATTATTATTTTCAAGCATACTATAATAATAATACATTTTATTTAGAGGGCATCTAGATACTCAAAGATCGAAGAACACTGAGTCCAATACAAGCCCTACAATAAATACTATGATTTTGAGTCATAATAAATTCATTCTCTTTTGAAACTGTCAGAGATACACAGTTAATTCTCTTGAACGCTGACAAATAGCCTCCAGTCAAAGTATATTTTCTGTGATTACTTTCTCTAATGATATCATCACTTTCTTGTTTCCCCTCTCTTCCTCTCATGTTCTGTCTCTCTCTTTTCCCTCTTTCATTCCTTCATTCTCTCTCTATGAACAGTCCACTACATGTTGCCTTTGTCCTTGCCACGATTGCCCTTACAAGCCACTCACACTCGTTCATACTGTATATCTGGCGGGACTGGACACACTTTTGCCCCACTTCCTTTTCATCTCTGTGCCCACCTTGTCGGTGCACAGATGGCATCTTTTTGTGTGGCACGGTGGGGCAAAAGCACCGAGCCGAGTCCCTGGACACGTGTCAAATCTGCCCCCTCTGTGAAAGTCACTATTAGCGCCAGAGTAGCTAATCGCCTACCATCACAGACTGTCTCTGTCTGGGTCTGTGTGCGTGTTTATGCATGCATGTGTGAAGTGGGAGACTCTGGCTGACTGTGCCAGCAAAGACACAAGGATAGGAGAGGAAACATAGCAATGATGTGTGTGTACGAGATGGAAGACATGACATTAATACCACATGTATACATCCAGTGCGTGAGGAAGCAATATAAAGAAAATGAAGGGGCAACATGTGATAACATATGTGATGATGACAACAAGGCTGCAGGTGTATTGATCTATAGAGATGGATCGCAGATTCCAACATATGACTGATGTTACAGCCATTATAAGACATTGTGCGTGTGATATGTAGCCCCTATATCACCAGTAGTGCAAAATATAATAGATTTTACCATTGATCATGGCCTGGTTGACCATTGATCATCATTGTGTGTGTGTCCTTGCAATACATGCTTGTACAGTGCATGTGTGAATGCCATACCTGGTCATACTTGGATGCCTTCAGGTGGTGGTTGATCAGCTCAAGGTTCAGACGATTTTTCTCCTGCAAGGCAGCATGGAGCTTTGCTCTCTGAAGAATAAAAACGGGAAAAAGAAAAGAGAGTTTAGTGTGTTGTTACATTTTGATACATTATCTTCCTCATTGCAAAGACTTTTAGGCCTGACTGCATCATGTATGCAAGCCGCACAGCGTAACTCCATCTTAAAATTATTATATAAGCGACAGATGAAAGACTCAGGTTAGTGCCGATCCCTCCCTCCGTCTGTATGCATGTGTGTGTGGGGCTAAGCTTTTCTCTAAGATGCTGTCTGGAGGACAAAACCCACAGCTGCATACTGTCACCCTCCATTTGGTATGTGGCATTAGGAATGGAGGGGGAGAGCTGAAAAAGAGGGGGGGCACAGGAAGAAAGAGACGAGGAGAGAGAGGGATGGAGGGTTAGAGGAGGGAAGCTGGGATGGAAAGAGGAATAGGAAGTGGGAAAAGGTTTGAGGGAGAAATATTTAGGAAAAAGAAACAAACTGGAGATGAATGGATGGAATAAGGGAGTCGAATGCTGAATGTGTCAGTCGGATGCTAAATAAGCATAATGTCAGTAAAACCTAGCGAGCTCAAGATGAGATTAAGTTGCATACCACGTAAAAGGACTAAAAAGAGGTGTGCAGTTCCTGTCTGCACTCTCCACTGCCCAGATTCACATTCAGAAGTTGTCATGCCGCTGGTGCTGCAGGTACTCAAGCATTACATAATTACGCCAGACTCAAACTAGGGCAATGCTCTCCTCCTATCACAGCTCTGAGCATTCAAGGGTGATTTCAGTGCGACTGGTCATATCCTGGCACATAATACCACTTCATGCTAGTGCACTGAGCTCATACTGCTGATTGTCATTCTCAGCATCCTGACTATAATATGTGGATAAGTAATTTATAATAGCAGTCGGGCCTTTTCTCTATTCGGCTTTGTCTTAAAACAAAAAGCAACAGGAGTCGATCACAGCTTTTGTTTTCGTGGTACGTCTAGAAGGATGAAACGGTGGCTTCAAGAGCAGTAGGGTTTTGTTTCAACGTGTCTTATTGATCTAAAAATATTGAAACCCAAATAAAAATAAATACATTTATAATCACCAACAGAGGTTTTAATCCAATTACCTTCTAAATATGTGTGGGACTGGGGAAAATGTAGATTTTTGAGTGACTGAAATGCTAAAAGCACAGCTGTCTTTTTGTTTTATTCTAAACGGATAGGCTGCATTACGTAAACGGTCATAACACTGTGATACACCATACGTACGTGCAATATGCTTTCTTGAGCCTGATTGCTATGATATACTCAAGCAAAGGAGTTCAAGCCTTGAATGCCAGCTTTTGCACAAGAAAAGATTGTGCAGCTCAGAGGTTTATGATCAAATTTATCAGTACAAATCGAGGAACTCAATAAACCCTAGCCAAGAGGAGAAGAGAGAAAAACAGACAAAGTGAGGGGCCAGTCAGGTTCATCCATCTCTTTGTGTGCAGGCAGAGAGGCTGTCGGAGGAAGACACAATCAAACCAAGACATAGATAGAGAACAGACAAGGACAGGAAGACACAGAGACTGGTGAGTGAGTTCACTTGCTGCTCTTATTGTGTAACGCTGTCGCCACAGCACATCACTGCAGACTACAGAGCAGTTAGAGTGCTGAGCCACACCTAGCTACAGTAGCAGCCAGAAATGATCTTGTTCTTCTGCCTCTGACTGGTAATTATGGAGACGTGGCCTCATCATGAGGTGCCAGCTGCAGTCGTCCTCTGTGCTGACACCCCAGGACGTGGCCTTGTAGTTGACACCATAAGGAAGTGCGGTGGGGGTTGGAAGGGATGTAAAGATAACTGGAAGGAGGGTTGTGTTGAAACTTTAAGGAGGGATGGGAAATTGACAGACACAGACAAGAAGACAGGTCCAGAAAATTTAGAGATCGGTTGAGGCTGCCACAATATGAAAGAAACAAAAAAAAAGAAATAAAGAAATATAGAAAAAGAAAAAAAGAATGACCTTTTAAAAGGTTTCTTTTTATGGGCCTCAGGAATGATGTCTGCTTCTCCACTTCCTCCCACTTCCAGTGAATCACACATTCACAGCTCTGCTTAACACTCCATAACATCTTGTAAACACAGTGCTATACTGCAAAGCCAAGGGACACACACGCACACACACACACACACACACAAACACACACACATTTCTGTGCCAATTTAAACCTTCAATATGCACAAATAAACAGAGAAATCTGGTTTGATTAAATAAAGGATATGATAATTAGGCTTTCTCTTAAGGAAAAGCAATTTAACAGGGGATTAACAGCACTCCGAGGACATCTGTGCAGATCCATGTTTGAGTGAAAGTGTGGCGTGTGAGTGTGTGTGTGTGTGTGTGTGTGTGTGTGTGCGCTGTGTGTGTGTGTGTGTGTATGTGTGAATCTCAGTTGTGAAATTTGAGATCCATATGTGCGTGCAGAAAGAGTGGACAGAGTGCCCCCCCCCACCCCACCCGCCACCCCACACACACACACACACACTGATGCATGCTCTTTCCCTTCCATCACCACCACGATTATCCTTCTCTCCCCAAACCCACTAATTTAGCTGCTGGCCCTAAATCTGCTCTGCTCACTGTGGCCAGCCTCTCACTGAGCTGCTGAAGTCCCAGAATCTACTGTGCATCCACACAAACAACTTGTTTGTCACCGTTTAAATAAGTGTCCACATCAGGAGTATTGGTTTATATCATGTTCTGCATGAGCAAATCAATAACCTTAGTAGTAATAGTAGTACCTAAGAAAGCTTTAAAGGAATAGTTTGACATTTTAGGAAATATGCTTATTCGCTTTCTTGCTGAGAGTTAGATAAGAAGATTGATACCACTCTCATACCACACATCTAAATCACACTAAATATAAAGCTACAGCCAGGAGATGGTTAGCTTAGCTTAGCATAATGACTGGAAACAGCAGACAGCAGCTGTTTGTCTGTTTTCCCACTGCTTCCAGTTTTTATGCTAAACTAAGCTAAGCGTCTGACAGATATGGGAGGGGTATCAATCTTCTCATCTAACTCTCAGCGAGAAAGCGACCAAGTTTATTTCCCAAAATGTCGAACTACTCCTTTAAGGCAGAATGCAGTGATGTATCATGTAGCTAAAAGAAGAATTAAACAAATAAAACATATAAAACAGCCGTAAATATTATGCATGTCCTGCATCTTATCTTCACAGTTTTACCTTTGGTGTCATATAGTATAGTTCTCTCTAGAACCATGTGTTGTGGTAGATGTAATGTACCTGATTACATTGTTTGTTTGCTCTGTGTGTCTTCCTGCCATGTCTTAAAACAGTGGGTGTTCTTTCAGTTTTGGTTGTAGCCCTGTCATATTTGCATCTTAGGAGATTTCTACTTAAAAATGTATTTTTAGTTAACCTTCAACAAGTGTTTTTGATCATCTTGACAAAGGTTAGCACTGGGCCTTACTGTATTGGCTCATGTATCAAGTTGCCTTTGAGAGCAAACCCAGGCAAGTAAAGCATAGCTCACAATGAGATGCTGATGCCTCAACAAATGTTGACTGGAGTCTACTTAGATCAGTTGAGCCGAACAGAGCACTTCTCTCTCACAAGCTTGTGTGGAGAAGCTGCAGCAGTGATTTGAAAATCTCTAAAAATGTTTAGCTTTTTTTCCATTAAGACATGTCAACACTGGAATCAATTATAACTGAAATAAAGCTTTTACAGCCTCTGTTCTTCATACTTTTTACAGCCACCTGACTGTTTGATACTCAAGAGATACATTTTGGGTGGAGCATGACTGTAGTTATGACAATGTTCATCATTTGTTTCAAACCAAAACAATATCGTGATCAGGCCATGTTCAAGGGAAGGGGTCGAGTTATACCATAAATAATACAATTACGACATATTAGATTTAGGCAAAGCTTCTGGTTATTGTAACATCATGCGTCACTGCATCAGCAAGTCTGCGAAAAACTGCAGCGTCACGTTTTCTGTCACATGAACTCTTGTTTGCTCTGGTCCAAAGCAGACCAGGAAGTTACTCTGATTTGGCCAATAAGATGTCAGTAAATAAAATGCAAATAAAGTTTCCCACTGGTTTCTGATTACCTGGTGATGAGGAGTTGAGCAGAAAGTAAATGAAAATGATTTCATGTGATGTAGATGTATTCATGCTGATCCAGACTAGGTTAAATATGAATGGGAAGCATCTTAAAATAATCCCCTCTCTTCATTACAGAGCACACCACAGCTTTGTTTAATCAAATTTAATTCACTTCTGTCCAGCATAGCTGTTTTTAGCAGGAAAGGCTTTAAATCTGGAACATGCTGTATGTTACAGTAATGCAGGCTTCAAATGTATTTAAGGAAGTGTTAATGCTTTTGAATTGTGGATGTGCCACTTAAGTATAAAACAGCCATTAATGGGAATTATTTGAAACATTTAAATCTTGCCTCTTGCAAGCCAACAGAAAATTACACAGATGGGATCTTGGATTTGCTTAATTTAGGAATACAGGTTTTGGATCATACTGGTAATAATAAATATTGCAATATAGTATTTTAGTAGGAATGAGCCAGTAGCTGCTGCAGTTATAATGAAGAAGTTATAATGGAGAATAGATGAAGGATGAAATCATGGATGCAGAGATTTCTACGACGGCTACTGTTGACTCTAAATGGGATTCTTGTGGGTAGAGGATTGTTCTCCATCAACTCCCAGAAAGATTGTCATTAATCAGACATCACAGTGGAAACACTTTGTGGAAAAGACACTGACTGCTCTCTTCGGTGGGAGCACCAGTAAAGTCACAGACTTCATGTATAATATGTAGAAATAAATATATAATCGGTTCTGCAACATGTTGGGTTTTGCTGCTTTCAATCATATAATAGTTTTTTCCCCAACAGCAACTCCATGTGAAAGTTAAACTGGAGTTCATGACTAAAGTTAGGAGAAGAGATTCTATTAGACAAATGTACTCTCTGTACAAAGACCGCATTCTCACCTCCTTCTCAACCCAAAGATAAAGCATAATCTCCTCTCTATTTTCCTTTGTAAGTTATATTAAGTACAGCGCACACTGGTTGTTTAAACTGATCCTCAAACAAAAGACTTCACGCTACTGTATCAGATCATTTCACTCCCTTCACTGCTATCCACTAAATGTTGTGCTAAGTGGTTTAATAGGATGACTACAGTTAATGTGTGTGTGCATACCAAACAACCGTGTGTGTATCTGTGTCAAAGATTGTTCTGCACTTATGTGGTTGGAGAATGGGCAAATGGAGTCAGAGCCATGACTGTTGTCCCACCACTAATAGCTGCTGCAACATCAGCTGTCCGTTCAGCACCGTCTAATGTCTGGAGCAGTCAGGACCATGGACAGCTCCTCTACTGGGGCCTTTTAAACTACTGTGGATCAGGACAAATGCTGTAAAAACTGGACTAAGGACGCTAGAATCTGCCTTCACAGTCTATGATTCAACTTAAAAAATAGGCCATTGCACCATGAATTACAAACTACATTATATTTACAGTACTGCCAACCATTTTCTAAAGCATGATAGCTGATTTCTCAGCTTCGATAGGTAGCCATTGGTTTCACTTCATTTCATGAAAATTAAAGGTACTAGTAGCTCTATGGAGCCATGTTTTAAAGAGTGGATCCCCATTTTGTGTACATGGATGCACATGCAAAAGTAATCGGTGGCATGGCTGTGTATCATGTCGCCCAGTTTCACGCTATTTTGCTGATCAACAGTTGGTGGCAGTAAGTAGGCCAGCAAAGGCAGCGAAGAAGGCTTCAAGCTGGCAAACATGGAAGTAAACAATTTAAAATATTCATAAAATTAGCTCTGCAAATATGTTATATGGAAGGAATGCATAGACCTCAAGGATACACACAATGCATTTTGGTGAGTAAAGGGCATGTTAAGTTGCAGAGACTTTGCAGAGACATTAGCTTGAAGTAGGTTTATGTTTGTGTTGTGTTACATTATCATGTGGTTGAGCAGGGACTGTTGCCGTTCACAAAACTCATGTCAGCTGACTCGAGGAGCATTTTCAAAATGGTTGTAGTACCATGTAGCTGTAGTATCATCTTGCACAAGTATATTTTCGCAGTGATGGATCACCCACCTCAAGCATACTTCGAGACCCATAGCACACCGAAATGAAAAGAAACCAATGACTGACTGAAGGGGAAAGAAATCTTTAAAAATGTACTGTTTGAAAATGGCTGGCAGTATTATAAGTATAAAAAACTTGTTATGGACTTAAACATACAAAACCACCAGTATGATAACCAGTTAGCAACAATACAATGTATTGTATAAAAGAGGACACACCTTCAAGGTTGATGTTACCTTTAAGGCAGTTGTACATTGGCACTGTACATCCCCACTTAAGGAATTGGTTATGATAATGAGGGACATTTTGGAGATTTATTATGTAGCATTAGCAAGGTCTTTACTGCAGCATAAAAGATGATATATAACACAGAGTTTGTCCTCTGAAGGGCTTAGTAGGTGTTTGCCTTTTCACAAGAGAATGTGCGACTTCAATCCCACTTAATCTTCAGCCAAACATCAGCTTCTTTGGCAGACTGTTGCAAGCCTCAAGAGCATTTTGAGATCAATCGGTGATGCTGTTAATACTGTGCATTACCTATGGTTTACAACAAGTGCAGGACACCTGAACAACTACTTTACAATGGTGGCACAGTGTATTCACAAACAGAGATTTCATTCATCTTTAAGGCATGTAGTGTTCATGTGTGCCATTTTATTTGGAAAATCCATCTTTCACATTTGGACTGCAACCTTTTGCATTACTCATCTTTTCTTTGTGCGTATCATGAAGTGCAGCTCAGGGTGACTGTTACCATAATGTCATCAATAGATAATTCATCAACATGCTATCAAATATTCCCCTTTGACATTCCTCTAACCTATGCTGCTAATGTGTCTCTACAGGTGACTCATTCATAAAACATAAATGCGTGTCTAGTTATGATGGTAGTGTGTGTGTGTGTGCGTGTGCGTGTGAGAGAGAGCTGCATAACTAGCATCTCCAGGCATACATTAGCCTTAAGCTCTTGAGCATCCACAGTGTTCCAGACCTCTCATCTGAATCCTAAGGATTCAAAATCCCTAAAAAACCTTCATGTGGAAAGTATGACCTCACATAATAAACACACCTACACATTATCAAGTTAGAACTGTAAGTTCTTACAATGTTTAATACCCTAATAATTTGAGGGAACCCCCTGTTGTTAGTTGTATGTAAATAAAGGTTTGAAAAATGTCTGAATATGAAATATGTGACTCACTCCTGCAGATTTAATAATGTGGATCAACTGGAGCTTGAATGGAAACCCAGCCTACGCAGTCACAGACGTTTAATATTAACAATGTCTCAAGCTCAAAAGACTCTACATCAGGTCAACGTGGCAGCAAAGTTTTATGCACATATAAAATCTTCTTACAGGGAAGGAATCACTGCACAGAGGAGTCTTTTGTGCTAAGTGAAAGCACACAATTTTATCAAGAAGCGTTCATAGACTCAAATCTGTGCACAAATAAAGAGCCTTCGGGCATATGTAGTTTAGAATTTTGCTCACCTCTTCTCTTGAGCAGAAATCAAACAGTTAGCGTTTTGTTTAAACGCCCTGATTTCTCTACATCCTGTCGTGTGTGCTTCGGTGTGTGTGTGCATGTGAATTCCACTGCCTGCCTCTCACAGAGCTGGAGACAATCCAGAGTTTTTATGGAGGAGAGAAGACAGAGGAGAGGCAGGGAGAGGCCAGCGCTACCGTCAGGAGAGATTAACTTCTCCTCCACGTAACACACATCCTCATTCACCTCACTCTTCGACCTCCTCTGTCGCTTCTCCTGTTTCTCATCTGAGCTCTGCTTAGTTTCTGTGATGTCTGTGCTTGTGTATGTGTTGTATACATATGTACAGTTTACAGTGTTTGCTTTTGAGTCTCCATGGATGCTCAGGGACGCATGTGACCATATAGATATAATAACAAAGCAGAGCTGATTTGATGTCAAACAACTCAAAGTTTTAAGCCCACATGTGAGGCAAGTTACCAAATATCTATGGTTATCATTTTCTCAAGCAGGGGCCCGTTTCACCAAATTTGCAACATGCAAGCTGCAATTTGCAACATGAGATCATTTCCTCTCCTATTAATTTTGACACTTTTCACTAAACAAACAGCATAATTGCGACCAATGCAGGAGCATGTGAGAGCCCTGTGGGACTCAAAAATGTATTTGCAATTTCGCAAGCGACAATCATTTGTGAAACGTGATGCTGCCACCATTTGCGATCAGCATATAAGCAGTGCTCGCAATCACTTTTGTGAAACGGGCCCCTGTATTGCAGCGTGCTTTCGTTTTATGCCTTTATTAGATAGCAGTAGTGAAGAGATGACAGGAAACAAGGGAGAGAGAGTTGCAACTAAAATCTGCTGTATCTGTTTTCTATCACTGTACAATGTACACCTTTGGTATTGGACTGTAATAATTCTGAAACTTGTGATGGCCACTATTTACTATTTTCTGCCATTTATTGACTAAACAAGTAACTGATTAATCATAAAAAAAGGGATTGAGCAATAATGGAAATCATTGTTAGTTGCAGCCTTAAGTTGTCTATAGACTGTGCAATAACAACAATCTTACAAGTTCACTGCATGTCACACAGTCTTAATCGCAATCTGTGTCTCACTGTATGATGTCAGTTTTAAGGCATGTCAGATGGTAAGATGAATGCCTGGTGAATTGCGGCGCTACCATGTAAATGGATACAAGCAACTCACATCCCCCATCTGTGCCACTCTCATGTTCTGAAAATGTAGCAAAATGATAAACACGCTTTGGCTTTAGCGCACTTTTATGCATCAAAAAAGACTCAAAAAATGAAGAGGATATTGTGAAGCCGGTCACAGACAAGGGGAAGAGGGTAACATGAAAAGCCATATTTGCAAAGCGAGTTGGAGGTATGTTTTTAGCAGTAGCGTTACGCTAGTTCACCAGTGTATTCTGTGTCATTTCATTCTGTTTGGTTGGTTTGTAGACGTGGGTCGTAGCAGCCTTTAAGTTTTGACGCAGCTCATCAAAATGACGGACTATGGGCTTCGTTTTTGATTGACGTCCAAACATTTCACCGTGTTTTTTCCGTGATTGTCAACTTTGGTCTTAGAAAGCCTAAAATTGCACTAAAGGGGCCTTTAATGTTGGTGGCAGTAGCAGTCACAGTTTCCTACAGTTAACAAAAAAATAGGAGGCACAATTTGATGCCCAATGTGAACTGCAGTTCATCCCAACTGAACAAGGTCAAAACAGGGCCAGGGAGAAAGAGAGCGCTCATGTGAGCATATTAACTTTGACTGTGTGCTATATGTGATATGTAGAGGTGCTCCAGCTGTACTGTATAAGGAGGGCCCTCCGGGGAAAACATTGGCCTCTCTTGAGAATACACATGCCCCACGGGGAATATTAGGGCATGGGAGTGTGCATATTGAAGTGTGTGTGCGCAGTATGTACATACTGTGGGAGCCGGCAGTGAGAGTGAAGTAGGGCTCCCATGACGTGGGCAGCAAAGCTTCCAGTCACATTGATGACATAACACATTTGATGTGAACAGGACCTATTGTTCCCTCAGGCCACACAGAGAATATCAGAGGGCTGGAAAATAAGTTCTGAGGAAGATCAGTGTAATGCTAATGAGCAGCCCAAGAGCTGGTTAGGGATTACATGTGCTTCGATGGGCCTTCATGCTCACATAATGCTTGGATGGACCTTCATGCTCAGAATACACAAGTGCACACACACATGCACAAGCCTGCATATAAATGCTCAAGCACAAACAAATCCATAAAACTCTCTCACACACAAACAACACCTAGCCAGGGATGCACAACCTTCCCCACACACACACACGTTTCTATATATGCATACACACATACCCACAGATACACACTCACATGACCCCAATCTGCAGCAAAACATACTGCACAAGTGCTAAATAATTTACATCTGAGCCCATTGCACAGTTGCTAAAATGTACAGTACGCTAGAAATACACTGACAATACACTGGCAGAGGTTTCCTCACCACTGGTTTCTATGGGGGTTTGCAATCTAAAACTATACATTAAAAAAATAAAAATCTGAAAAAGCACTACCACTACCATTACAAAAAAGGGCATATAAAGGACAAACTAAGGTACTTCTGCAATGGCACAGTAAACAGTACAAAACTTGCATTTCATACTCATCAGCAGATGCTTCAAAATGCTGCAGACCGCCTTCCAACAAAGACAACGCTCTGGGAGAACGTTATGCTAGTGTTGGCCTCTTTCCATTGGCTGCCAGTACAAGTTAGAATTCATTATAATATTTTTAGTTTTTATCTATCAGGCATTAGACACTGAAGTCCCTGAGTACATTTCTTAATTGATTTAAAGTCTCTCAGGTCAGCTAACCAGTGTCTACTGGATGCTCCCAGAGCTCTGCTTAAAATGAAGCAGCATTTGCTAAACTTTGTTTCCACTCTCGATACTACAGTAGATCATGAATATTAGTCACTTATTGCTCTTTTGTTGATCTTATTTCTGTTTTATTAATTCTGTTTTGTTGCTAATACTTTTATTGTGATGCACTTTATAACATTTGTTTTGAAAAGTGCTATAGAAATAAATCATTGCTTACTTTACGCATTTCTTCTACATTAGTAGTGCACAGGGTACCAAATGGTTCCTCTTGTGAGCAGAGCAACAATGCATCTGCAGTGCAACAAGGAAAAAAAGAATTGGGACTGCTACCATGACTACATCGCTAGCCTTTATTCTCTCATAGACTTCCGAGAGGCTCGCAGATGTCTGGAGAATGTCCCGTCTAAAAAATATGTTAATGACACCTTGGAATTTAAAAACGCTCACTTACGGAGGAGAAACAGTGCATCTGGTTCACATCATCTGGGTACAAAAATATGTTCTCCCAGGTGTAATTTTACTGTATATAAAAACAGATCGATTTGTATCTACTATTTGGTAACCTGTATTGGTGCTTAAATTTCTGTTCAGGATTCAATGATACAAATATGGAGAATTCTTTAATGGCTCCTGTAACACTGCACGGCTGATGCATGTGACCGAGTTTTAGGTCTCAAGTGAGCGGGACTCAGTGGCACGGAGCAATAGGTGACAGTTACAGGAGCACAGGTCCTGTCATGTCATCTGTATCCGAACAGGCTGGCCTCTCTCTGACATTGTGTATTCCTCGCTCCCTCCTCCCCCCCCCCCATCTAGTTGCCCTTGGTGTTCAGTCCACCAAAGGCTTCTGTCCTATGTTTAATCATTCAAGCCCTTCCAGACACAAAACACTGGGGGGACTGGAAGAAAGAGAAGAGAAGAGAATGGACGGGTTGAGTGAAGGAAAATGCAGAGAAAGACAGAGGCACAAGACAGGTGTAATTTAGGTACGAGAAGGTAATCAAGAAGTTATTTAGAGGAACAGACGCTGAGAGAAAAGTGATAATGAGAAGGAGAGAAGGAGAGAAAGGGGAAAGAGAGGGAGAAGGCAAACTAAAAGAAATTACAGGGAACAGTGGGAGACAATTAGTGCTGTGGAAGTAACAGGCCTTTTATCAGCATGATCCTTTGCTAAAGGGCTCACCTAGCCTGGCAGAGCCATGGTGAAATTATGTTTCTGAAAGGGCACTTTGGTCTGCTACACTATCCTACACGTATGCCAAAACTATAAAGAACATCGTATAAACTTGGTTGAGGGTCATAGAGGCTTTTAGTGATGTCAGAGTACACTTGTCCTTAATTGATACTCAGTTAAGTGACAGATGGCAGATGAAGAAGAAATACATGTGGTAAAGCCTGACAATCTGGAAAAATATCTAAAAATACATTTGTTTAAAATACATTGACTAGAAATCACATAAGAGGTGAATCAGTGCTTAAATACCCACCTGTACCCATTTATTTAATACGATAATGAGAATAATTTGAAAAAGGGGCAAGTACACCACCTGCATGACAATATAAATTAACTACTCATTTTCTTTTCTTAAACTGTATTTGTATTTAGACTTCAATCAGACATCCATTTACTACTGATTCCCTCTCTTTCTCCTCTCACTTTGCTCCTTTGCCCCACCCTCCTCTTTTTGCTTTTCCCCTCTGCAGTGCTGTGTCTTTCCTTTAATATAACTTCTGTGTATCTTGAAAAGCTGCCAGGAAATGTGCAGAGGAAATGTTCCCTTATTGTTTCCCTCTCTGCTTCCCCCGCTGGCTAAATGACATCAACACTTATGGCGTGTATGCTAGCAATCAATACAGCACTCACTCATATTCAGGCGTGTGTTCGCATTCGGAGCTACACAGGTTGCGTGTACGTACATACACACTCACACGCGCAACAGAGGTGGGGGTGAGGGGAGGGGATGATGGGGTTGCTATAGAAACTGTTCTCTTTCAGGTATGGAGTGTCAGGGTGATAAAAAGTAGCAATGAAGTATCACATCCAACATATCTGATGCCCTTTGAATTGTCTGAATGCAAGCCTGCATACAAGTACTGCAAACAAAAGCTGGCTAATTTATTTACTGTTTAAACCTGCAGGATGAATGAACAGTTAGTATACCAAAGAAGCACAGTGAGTGTGCACACTAAGCAATAAAATAGTGTACAAATCTCTAAAACACAATACCCACATATATAATACACAGCATAGAATCGACTCTGTATGACGTGGATGTGTAGGAGAGCTTTAGAGTACAGTAAGTGTGAGCACGCGTGGATACACTCTGTTAACAATACAGTAGAAATGTGTGGGAGTGTGTATGAAGGCATGTAATCCAGAGTAAATGTGAAAATGTGGGATTGTCTGTGTGCATGTAAAGTACACAAAGGTATACTCGGTCTCTGTCTCCACATAGTACATGTGTACAAATGTGTCTATTGATATGTGCTGCCACACCCCTACGAGGCTGTTACTGTTCAGGGATTATTGCAGTGCCTGTATGTCCTGAGGAACATTTTGATTAGTCAAGAAGGCTGTCTCTTTTGGCTGCCAGACTCACTGATAATCTCAGGAGAGGAGCAAGGAAATCAGCCATGAGACTGAAAACACAAGTTTCATTTCCCCTATCTTCTTTCCTCCCTCTCTCCTTCTCGCCCTCTGGCATCCAACTGAACATCAGCTGGCACGGCCTACCAGTCTGCCGCATGGCGATGAAGAAGTGGAAGAAGAAATGGGAGAATGGTGCAAGAGGAGCACGACTAGGGGGGTATATAAGATTTTGCCCATCAATTCTACTACCTGATTTTTATACCTTCATGTGGTAAAAAAAAAAAGGAAAGGGAGAGACAAAAGAGGGTAGACAGAGAGAGAGAGTAAGAAAGAGAAAGTTCCACCACTCATACAAAGCAAAATGCTGCAAAAAGAGACTTAAGCAGGGCTGTCTAAGCACCAACTCTTTCTCTCTCTGTTTCTGTTCTCTCTATTTCTCCTTGGTCTGTCACCCACCCACACAGCCATATATTCAAACATATGCATGGTGCAGGCATATGAACATACATATATACACACATATATACACACACACACATATATATATATATATATATATATATATATATATATATATATATATATATATATATATATATATATATATATATATATATATATATATTCTAACCTACATACACACTTGTTTTAAGCATGTATAGCAACACACCCCCATCCAACAGAGAAAGTAAAGCAATTGCTGAGTGGCTGGCAGTGTAGGGATAGCTTTGATTTCTCTCCTCTTTCAACAGCTGACCTGATAAAACCAACTTCCATTCTACTCATCAGGGAGACTCATCAAGAGATCTCTGAAACTTTCACACATGCTCCGTGCACAAAACGTGGTAGGACTAAGTTTTCTTACCAAGAAAGGATTACAGTGAGACACGACAAGAAACGCTCTACTGTCACTGAAGTTTTCTTTTGTTGCACAAGGTATTTTTAACTTAACTTGGACCAAAGCTTTAGCAAGCCTTGCCCAGTTGTTTTAGTTGTTTAACCTTAGGCAGACGTTTTACTTGCTAATACCCTATCCAAATCTTTTCAAACTTTTTCACCAAAATAAATGTTCACTGATACCAGTACTCAGCTCTTTAAAGGCTTTAAAGCTTTGCAGCTCTAAAACACCTGGCTAACACACAAGTGTTCCCACAATGTTTTACATTTATAGAAGCAGCAACAATACGTTTTTGGAACAAATATTATAAAGACAAGACAATCAGGAGGGAACCTGATGCTTATCATTGAAAATGTGACGTTGGCATATTTCTTATTTATATAAGGAAAACAGTGTTGTATGTATTTTGGGTGGAATAATTCCTAATATTTAGTCTAAAATATTAGAAACACCTCTTAGTATAAGGCGATACAATTCAACAGCACCACAAACTACAGCCTCCAAATGGACCATAAAGTTGAATCAAAAACAGTTTCATGTAGGTAGGAATTAAAAGGCGGTTCTATTAGTTTTAGCTACTGTAGGTGTACCTAGTAAACTGGCAACTGAGTGTACAGAGTATACCATCTTGCCATGCACACACACAAACACATTTGGTGAGAGACTTTGCCTCATGGGGATAAATAAGTGGTGTAGAGCAAGTGTCAATCAGCCACGAGTGGGTTAATATTCATCTCCAACACCTGGCAACCCCTCAGCAGGCAGGAACCAGGAAAAGCTCAGGTTACCGAAGCCGATAACGTCAAAGCACACACACACACACACACACACACAAAATCAATTTGTTTGACAAAGCACCACACGTTTGTCTCTCTCCCAGTGTGTCTAAGGGATCATGTGAACATGTGTCTACATATGATGTTTTACAAATCATAACGCTTGCATGTACTATGGAAAGATTATATTCATAATTTTTGACAGCAGAAAAAAAATCCATGCACACACACATTCTCACATGCACATACTAACCTTTTCAAGCCACAAACACACCACTGGACCCATACACCGTAACCCCACCCCTCAACACGCACCGCTCACACCTACACATCTCCAAACAGGTGGCTCTGCTACAGTCAAGAAACAGAGAAGCTGGATGTTGCTTTTTCCTCATTAAGTTCCAGAAGATACAAAATGTACAAATCCTCCTCTCCTTTCCACCTCTCTGTGGACGCCTGTCTCCTCCTGCAGCAGCTGCACAGACAGGTTTTCCCCAGCTGCTTGGCTATGCTAACCCTGTGCACTATATATAGGACTCAACAGAGCTAAATCAAACACAAACACACTCGGGCCAATGATGCAGAGACAGAGATAAACAGCAGCAGTAAAGAGGAAGCAGAGTGGTGATAAAGGATTAGTATTTACCGTGTGTGTTGGCTAGCACAGAAGCATCTTGACTGAGGTGTCGTTTACTCCTTCTTCCTCCTTGCTCTGATCTCCTCCCTTCTTCCCTGCTCTCTCTGGGTGGGGAATTGTCAAACGGCTGCAGCAGCAGCAGCAGCAGCATCAGTAGCAGCTCCGGGGCCTGCGCGTCTCTCTCTCTCTCTCTCTCTCTCTCTCTCTCTCTCTCTCTCCCCCCCCCCCTCTCTCTCTCTCCCTCTCTCTCTTCCTGTCTTTCCTCCGCCCCCTCTCCACACACTCTCTCTTTCCTATTCTCCCTTTCCTCTCACTCTCACCCCACCCCCGAAGACCCTCCTCCTTAACACCCTTCCTCCATCATTTTCTCCTTTTCTCTTCCGCTCTCTCTCTCTTCCTCTGCTCAATTTCCCCCTTTCTCTCTCGCGCTGTACGCGTGTGCACCGAGCTGCGGAAATCCACTCTGCTGAATTAATCAGCCAGCTCCACTGCTACAGCCATCAGCTACATCAGAAGCTACTGTTAGGAGAAGAGGTATCATTGGCAATAGGAAGCAGACATCTTGGAGTCTGGGATACAAATAAGGATGGTTTATTGGAAAGCTGCCCTGTACAACCACAGTCTGGACCTTCCTGCCTGTCTGCCAAATTGACTGAAATGACAGCAGCCTGCATGATGCTGGCTGCTGCTGGATAGACCCTCCCTCCTCTCCTCTGCTCCGCAATTCATGTCTTAAGCCATGACACTAATTGAACAGGGTTTTGATTGATGCCACTTTCGCTTTTTTTACTAACACACACACACACACACACATCTAATAATAATGCTGTTGGTATTAATAAATAGGCTATAGCTTTAGCTGGTAATTTTTGTATTAATCACTGTGAAAAGGCCTGCCAATGGATTATTGAAGGAAGGCAAATTTGTATAATGTATATAATGTTATTTAGTGTATAATGTTTGTGTGTTACTGTTTACTTTTACTGTGTATTTTGGGTCTCACAACTCCTTTAAAGTGGTCCCCAGCACTTTCATTTACTTTTAAAATAGAACAAGGTATATGTCTGCAGTTGGAGTATGATGTTTGCTTGCACATGAGCTGGGGAGTGACACGTAAATTAAGTCTATTCTATTCCATGTGGGCACACTTAAACACTGCAGTAGTCACAATATAAAATTTGATGAGTAAACATTATTTTTCTTCTGTTGTGTAACTTCAGCAGATGTGACAAATTAAGATAGGTACTTCTATTTTACCCCGGCTGAATATAATTAAAGTGCTCTGTAAACAAGCAATTTCAGCACAGAACAAGAGGCAATAGTTTGAGCTGTTTAGAAGACTGTATAATTGATTGTAGGATGTAGTTATTTAGAAACAGTCAAAATCTACATTGCATTATTTTTTTTTTTTGCTTACAATGACAATGCTAACATGCTATATTTAGCAGGTAATGTTTACCATGTTCACCGTCTTGGTTTAGCATGTTAGCATGCTACATTTGCTAATTAGCACTAAACACAAAGTACAGGGTGACGCTGATGGGAATGGCATTAGTTTTGCTGGTTTTTGGTCATGAACCAAAGTGGGGGACAAATTGAAATTTTGACCTTGTGATGGTGCTAGATGCTAGCATAGTTAATATAAAACCTATTGTAACCGCTGTGAATCCTAAATGAATGCAGCCTTCTTTATAGAGTACACTACAAACATTTTACAGCCACCTTTCAAGACTACAGGGGGTGAGTGTTTCATACAAGCATCATTTCTGCAATTGTACTCCACATTTGTAGGTCTATAGAACCCCTGCTTTTATTGAGGTGCTTTTAGGTAAAGTTTACTGAAAACACAACCCAAAAACAGTTTTTTTGTGTGTTCAATTCTACATGCATGAAATGCAGGGCTAAATTGTATCCCCATGCGACCAATTATTCTATTTTCGGTCTGTTCCAACTCTAATCCTCACAGTTTCACAGCTTTTAGCCTTTAACTACAACACAGAACACACTTGCTATCACACTGCCTACACTGCCTTGTCACAATGAGTAATTATATGATATTGATATCAGCTTATGTGTGGGGGCTCATGCGTGTCCATGCATGTGTTTGTGTGAGTGTGAGTATACCACAGTTAGCCCCTAAAATGATTTAATCCTGTTAAAGGGATTTTCAATTAATCCAGGAGGGCCCTACATTTTGACAGCGCTATATTTTTAGCACATTTTCCTTCTGATGCAACAGAATTTATTTTCTCCTCCACTTTTAAGGCTAATATGATTCAGTGCTCCCACCAGATAGACCACAAATTTGTTTCGGACACTTGTGTCAGCTCTGAAATGAAGCCAATGCTGGACTTTTATGTAACTATCTGTCTCTGTATCTCTCAGATGAGCACAATCCTGCCATTATTCACAGATTCTTTTTTCTGCTATTTCTATAGCCAGCTCCTATTCAAAGACGGATGAAAGCAGCAGTTGCCAAGGAAGCAGCACTGTGAGGTACATCATTAATTGTGGTTATGTCGATTATGAGCGACAATAAATCTATGAATATAAATATATACTGTAAATGACTTAATAAGGTCATAATGAGTAGTTTTCATTTGGTTGGAATTGAAATGTAGGTGTACAGTTATGGTAGAAGTGAAAATACTCTCCATGAAACACAGTGTGTATTGGGATTTTTGAAAACAACAGACGGACAGTCGGACTGTAGTAGCTTCTGATTGTGGCTGTGGGTTTGGATGCTTCCTAAGTAATAATAATCATAAGGGAAAACTTAAATGACATTGGTGTTATCATTTAAATGTGATCCACTCACTACCAGGAAAAAAATATAACTCATTTCAAAATGTGTGTCTGGAATGAACTCTCAGAAAATTTGATTATGGGCTGCCATGGCCCTCCCTGATATACATCAAATCTGCTTAAATTACTGCAGGCATAAAGCAGCACAGGCCAGACCAGTGGCCTCGGTGAACCCCTCTGCCTGGGTGTGGGCACTAAGGAGGTTAGGACAGGAAGTCGGGGTGGGGT
>VMKM01001568.1:125000-130465 GCA_008360985.2 Macquaria ambigua | reverse complement strand
AGCTAGCAAAGCACATGTTACCAGAAACTCCAGTTCTTTCTCAGTCCTGTTATTTCCCCTCAGTCTCTCTCCTGTTTCCTCTCGTCTCATTAATGAAAAAGATTCATAGATTTGCTGATTCTGTTAAATGTTTGTTGGAATCACAGCAGGTTGATATTATGATAGCCCTGTTTACTGGATACTTAACTTCCTGTTTCTATTTTTGTGCAGTCTCACTGGAGGAGGTTTGTCCAGCAGGGTGTGTACAGATGTCGGCTGCAGTTTCTCTACATGAACTGGAGAACTGTTGTCAAGGTAACAAGCATCAAGACTCAAACTTGACTTGGTGGTTTTCAGCAGTTTGAAGCCTTCGAGGTCTCCTGATGAACTGAAGCAGTTACAATTCACAAAGAAATCCAGCACCTGGACACAAAACCAACAAAGTTCCCGTTAACAGGTTTTGTTTGTATCAACAGATCCAGTCGTTTGTGAAGATGTGGTCAGCGAGGAGAAAATATCAAGCTCGACTGAGTTTTTTCAGACGTCACGTGAGTTTTCCTGATGTCTCTGATTGACCTCTGAACTCTGTTAACTGACATTTCAACAGATCTGACAAATGTTTCTGTATCAGCTTTGTGTTCTGATCTTTGCTTCACATCAGAACTGAAGATAAACTGAAGGACCCCCGAATACTCTCATTATATATTTGTGACCCCTCGTCCCATTTTAAACACCTGATGAAGTAAAACTGTATCATATATCAAAAGAAAAAATAGTGTAACCCCCCCAAATAAAAACACTGACAAAAAGGGACAAAACTAAATCATGTGAAAGTATAAATTTCCAAAAATCCTACATACAAGTATAGCTGTGTTTGATCAGAGCCCCCCGTTTCCAGTCTTATGCTAAGCTAAGCTAACTGGCTGCTGGCTGTAGCTTCATATTTAACTACAGACATTAGAGTGGCATCAATCTGAACACCTGACTCTGTTTCTTTAACTAGCAGAACTACAGTTTGATGGTCTCTGTGTACGATTCTAACAGACACCTGCCGGCCAATCAGAAACCAGTGTCCTCTGTCTCCATAGTCTGAGGGTGTAATAACTCTGTGTCCACAGGTGGGTGCTGTCATAAAGATCCAGGCCTTTTTCAGAGCCAACAGGGCTCGAGACGAGTACAGGACGCTGGGTAAGTTCACTAACGAGGGGACGCTAACGAGGCGCTGCCTCTGATTGGTCAGACTGTTGGAACAGCTGACATCATCAAACTTTATTACCCATTTAAAAATTACTTCATGTTGTGTTTTTGGACTCGAGATGTGAGATATCAGGTACTGTAAGTCTTTCTTAAGCTCCCCCCCCTTCACCTGTCTCAGTGCACTCGGGCACACCCCCCCTGTCTGTGGTCAGGAAGTTCGTCCACCTGCTCGACCTAGACGACAGTGACATCAGAGAGGAGGCGGAGCTGCTGCGTCAGAGGGAGGAGGTGGTGAGGAGTATCCGCTTCAACCGACAGCTGGAGGCAGACCTGGACCTGATGGATCTGAAGATTGGCCTGCTGGTCCGAAACAGAGCCACACTGCAGGTATGGAGACTGTTCAACAGGTAACTCACTACGCTGCAGGTAGGGACAAACATTAACTCCAGAAATTTAACAAACCCCCCACCCCCACCCCGATTATAGAACCCCGATCCCCCTACCCCGACTAGAGAAACATGATCCCCCACCCAGATTATAGAAACCCAATCCCCTACTCTGGCCTGCCTCGTTAGGGTCCCGTCTGCTTTGTGTCCTCGTTAGTGTTAACGAACCTGTCTCTCTCTCTCTGAACAGGAAGTGGTGTCTCACTGTAAGAAACTGACGAAGAAGAACAAGGAGCAGCTGTCAGACATGATGGACGTGGAGAGAAGTAAAGGACTAAAGGCTCTGAGCAAAGAGAGGAGGGAGAGACTGGAGGCCTACCAACACCTGTTCTACCTGCTGCAGGTGAGACACACAGCTGCTGCAGCCTCTCAGACAGGTTCTCCACAGGAACAGCATGTTGATCAATATTCAGGAGGGTTTTTCTGTGTCTCAGCGGGTTGTCCACTGATCTCAGGGTCGGTGGTTCGATCCCCGGCTCGTCCTGTCCACATGTTGAGGTGTCTTTGAGCAAAACCCTGAGGGAGCAATGCACCGCCTCGCGTGATCTCATGGGGAAGCAGATGTAAACAAAATGGACACTGACATGGTGTAGGAATGCCCTGCAGTGAGGAAAAAACAAAAGCAGGAGGCGACACATGCGGTCAACCCGGGTTGGAGATTTTTAATATCTGTCAACAGTAGTATGCTAGCAAGCCTCAAGGGCTGGAATGTTTACTGTTGCTTGGTTACACAGTCAGCTGCTCCACTCATTGGCTGTCGTAGTCCCGCTCAGAAAGTACTGACGTAATCATCCAGATTTTAACTCCTTAATATCAAACATGTCTGAAAGTATCGGGGTGGCCCGATGAGTCTGCGAGCAGTTTAGGAGGTTTAAGACTGTATCTGCAAACCCCTCACATTACCAGATAATCTGGGTCGGTACAGACCAGATTTCTCCTCCGATTGTCGGGAGGGGCCCAGAACTCCTGCAGAGTCCGGCTTTACTGTCTTCTGTTCACATAAACTTTATAACTGAGGTCTCTGGTCAGCAGAGATGATGAACCAGGTCTCTGTGTTGTTCCAGACTCAGCCTCTGTACCTGGCTCAGCTGATCTTCTTGATGCCTCAGAGTCGCTCCACCTCCTTCATGGAGATGTTGGTGTTCAGTCTGTTTAACTACGGCTCCGACCGCAGGGAGGCTTTCCTGCTGCTGCAGCTGTTCACTGAGGCACTTCGATACGAGATCAGGTGACACACACACACACACACACACTAACACACACTGTGACTGTGATGTAATCAGTATTATTTACCTGTCTCTGTGTGATGATGTCAGACTGAAGGTGGAGCAGCCTCAGGACGTGGTCACAGGTAACCCCACCGTCATCAAGATGTTGGTGAACTTTTACCGTCATGCTCGCGGTCAGAACACCCTGCGGGAGTCTCTGGGTCCAGCTCTGCAGGACGTCCTGCTGGACCGAACCCTCAGCATCAGGACCGACCCGGTGGACGTCTACAAGACCTGGATCAACCAGACCGAGACCCAGACCGGACACAAGAGGTCTGAACAGACACACACTGATTCACCTGGAGGACTGTAGATCCATTCCTGACTCACATGTCTGTGTCCCTGCAGCTCTCTGCCGTACGAGGTCTCATCTGCAGACGCTCTGAGTCACCCTGAAGTCCAGAGACGCATTGACATCGCCATCATCAACCTGAAGAACCTGACAGACCGAGTCCTCAAAGCCATCACCTCCAACCTCCACAAACTCCCGTAGGTCTCCACCCGTTCACCTCCACGAACTCCCGTAGGTCTCCACCTGTTCACCTCCACAGACTTACATCACAGTAATGCTGTGTTTGTGTGTTGTAGGTACGGGTTACGTTACACAACGAAGGTGCTCAGAGACACTCTGAAGGCAAAGTTCCCTGAAGCCAGCGAGGACGACCTGTACAAGGTAACCTCCAGGATTAAACAGAGCCCGAAGGCTCTCAGTAACCACTAGTGTTACGTATAAATCAGGACGTAGTTATAAACAAACAGCACTCAGCTGTTTCTCCTCTCACTCTACTTCCTGTTGAGATTCAGTTCAGTTATTTTTAGTCGTTTTGGACAAAAGCATTGACAAATGTAAAGAAATGTAAAGCCGGCTACTTTTACTTTCAAAACCTCCGACACTGTTAACTAAACGTCTTTAAAGGCTCCAGAATAATCAGCTTAAACTGAGAGCTCATCTGATTACCTGAGAAATAATTCTACTGTCAGCAGAAACATCATGAAACTTGATCAGTGACAGTGACAGTAAATGTTAGATGTTTGTCCAGCTGACAAGATGATTGTTACACTGTAAAACGTTATGCTGTTCGTCAGTGTTAAATATTACTACAGTTGTGGAGCAGTTAAGTCACATCTCAAATAAAATAATGAGCAAATGAACCTTTCAGTAAATATTGACCCATACTCAGGGATAAGCACTGGCCCCACGGGCCACCAAGCCCCTAAATTTGGTGGCCCAAATGTTGTGTAAAAGGTATGTGAAAACAATCTTCACAGCCTTCCTTAAGTGTGACAAATGAAAAGACAAAAACAGAATGAAAATGTATAATTTATTTAAATTGAAGTTCTTTGTAAACATATGGTACATCTATTCTCTCACAGTCTCTGAGTTCACGGTCTATCTTTTTTGACCCACCCACCACCCCCTCAGATTGTCGGTAACCTGGTCTACTACCGCTACATGAACCCGGCCATTGTGGCTCCGGACGGTTTTGACGTGGTGGACCGGTCTGCCGGCTCCACCCTGCAGTCGGAGCAGCGTCACATCCTGGGCTCCATCGCCCGCATGCTGCAGCACGCCGCCGCCAATAAACACTTCCACGGAGACGGATACCACATCAGAGCCCTGAACCAGTACATCAGCCAGACCCACAGCAAGTTCAGGTCAGAGTCTTAATATATGTTGATGTGGAGAGATAGCGGCCTGCGAGTCGACTCCAACAGACATCACGTTCAGACTGCAGACTTGAGTCTTTATCAAACTGCAGCTTTTTAATGACCCATCTACATATTGGACTTCATGTTGTTATGGACTGAACTGGACTCCGTGCATGAGGTGTTTGGTGTTTGTGTTTGACAGGAAGTTCCTGTTGAGTGTTTGTGACGTTCCTGAACTGGAGGACAGATTCAACATGGACGAATACTCCGAGCTGCTCATCGTCAACAAACCTGTCGTCTACATCTCTGTCAGTGAGCTGCTCAACACGCACCAGGTCTGTACACAGACCCTGACCCTGAACCTGAACCTGAACATGGATCATACAAGAAACACCACGTCTGCAGCTGCATTCTCACTGTGTGTGTGTGTGTGTGTGTGTGTGTGTGTGTCCAGTTGTTGTTGGAGCATCAGGAGGTTTTGTGCCCGGACCCCTCAGACCCCCTCAGGCTGCTGCTGAAGGATCTTGGATCAGTCCCCACCCTGCAGGAACTCATCGGTACTACAACTAATACTGCTGGTACTGTTCAGTTCAATTCAGTTTTATTTATAAAGCTCCAGATCCTACCAGAAGTTATCTCAGGGCTGTTTTCATACAGAGCAGGTCTACACCGACTTTATAATATTATTCACAGAGACCCAACAATTCCACCTTGAGCAGCACAAGGAAAACTCTCTTTAACAGGCAGAAACCTCGAGCAGAACCAGAACCAGCAGCATTTTAAACCACGTGTAAAGGATCCAGAGATGTTCTGCTGATGTGTAATACTGAGGTGAGCCGGTTCCAGGTCCTGCTGGGGTTCCTGCTGGCTCGCTGGTTTGGTTTACACACGTTTAAAGCAGACAAGTCTGGATCTTCTTATTCGG